>VZTZ01012596.1:307297-389435 GCA_013400955.1 Drymodes brunneopygia
AAAAGAGGGGGGTATTTATGTTATGTATGAGACAGCTAAGTGTGCAGATCAGTGCCAATCAGGTGCATAGCATGGTAACTTTAGCACCTTACTCCTGGACAGAACATGAATCAGCTGAGACAGGCCAGGCCCTGGGCAGGGATGCTGAACAGGGAGTGGCAGAGAGAGACTGTTTATTATCATTAAAATAAAAAAATCTTCCTTTAACAAATGTGAAAAAAGGAAAACTTTGGCAATCTACAAATCGTGTGTTTGATTTTGCAACTTTTTCCATGGCCTTATAAATAGTGTACTTTAAAAGTCAAATATTCTACCCTTTAAACTATTGGTGACAAGTGAATGTCCAGAAGATTATTACAGTTATTGCTGGAGAAGGTTATAGGGAACTGAAAAGATAATAGGATGAATATAAACTAATTATTTTTATACTGAAGATATTTTGAATTATTTTTTTTTTAAATACTGCTGTATACAGTACTACCTGATGATTTAAGTAGATAAAGTAATGGTAGAAATATCTGATGGTGTAATTGCTTTAATTGTGCCTATTCAAGTAGGGTGATTAGTTGTCAATTTCAATACTCAAAAAAAGTGAAATGCCTACCAAAACCACTTCTCCTAATTCAAGGAGTTTCTATGGGCATTGGAATTTTTAGAGGAGAAAAAAAAAGAAAACAGGACTTCTTCGTTATTTTTGTTTTGCTTACAATCTTTTTGCTGCATTATAGTTTTCAATATTGCTGAGGAATCATATGAGGTCAAATTCAGAAGAGAAGAAAACTTTATGTAAGGTGCCTGACACCAAAACTTCATTTAACTGTCATAGGAGGAACTCTATAAGCTTCTTAAACTCACAGAAAGGAAGGACTGAAATTTTCATACACATGCAGAGGACAAATCTGACACTGGCACATAGCCAGTGTATATAAAGATGATTTAAAGATTTACATTCTGAGAAGGCAAAGAGGAGATGTAAAAGTCTGTGTTCTTGATGCTTCTCAAATGCAGACCTACCTATGACTTACATAACTTGAACATAAAACTAGGGAATTCATTTGCACTTAGAAAAAGATCAGTTTACAAAATACTACATTACATATTGAAGTAATGGATTGCTGTCTCAATCATTTCCCAAAATTTTGGCTCACTAGTGCCTATCTCTGAATTTAATTTCTTACCAATGCTTGGGAAACAGGCATATAAGGAATAACTCAGGAGTTACCTGCTCAGGTGTGTAATGAATGGCAGATGCTACCACTATCATGTATCGAAGAAGGGGTTTATTTCACTCTTGTAAATTAAGTTCCTATGCAGAACAAATTCAAGGACACCCTAAAACCTAGCAAAAGCTCTAATAACTGTTCGTTTTTCGTGTTTTATTGATTTCATCCACCATAACACATATTTTCATCATTGTTTTTCCAACACAATTGGTTTTAGTAGATTATTTTAGGGTTTTTTTTAAGTTAGATTATAACATTTTTAGAAACTTTTTTTTTCTTGGAAGTGGACTAAAAACCAGTTGTGTGGACAAATGGGGAAATTAGAGCTAAAGGTTCCATGCATTTTGCTCCTATCTAAATAAGGCTGAAATCCTACTCTGAATTGAGAAGGTGCCACCATTATAAAAAAATATTAATAAAATTGCCTCCTAAAGAGTGATCAGATTTCAAACTACATAGACAAGTATGTAAGTACCACATTAGTTTGGTTCCTTAGGATTTAAAATTATATAAAATTTCCCAGAGAAAACTGACCCTTCATTAAAGTTTCCAGTATCGACATTTGCCATCCAAGAGCCAGAGCTTTAAGGATGCATTAGAATTCATCCCTTAATTAGAGCATTCATGTCTATCCACGTTGCTGTGTTCTGTGAACAGCTTCAGAACAGACCAATCACAAAGTCTAGAATCATTATAAAACCCTTTAAAAATTATCTGCAAGTTTCCCTCCTACCATGAGCCTGTGTAGGAAGTGGGACCAGAATTGTTCCACTCAGTGTTTGCCCTGCACCTTTAGGAGGTATGCCCTTTCCTGTATAAAAATTGTGTGAGAAAAATAGTGCACATTGAAAATTACCAAAGGAAATAGTCAGTATAATACAAACTTGAGAGCTAATATTTCGATGTTATGTCAATACATGAAAAGAGATCCTTAAAATTAGATCTTAAAATTCTAGTCTGAAATAGTTTCAAGGTACCTCATAAAATTAACAGTCCTACCAAGTGTTTATGGCATCAATCCCAGATTTAATAACACCATGGTTAAAGGAGGCTGTATACTTAAGATATTATTTACAGAAAGAAAAGACCAGTTCTATTTTTATGGGAAAGGTGTTTTTCTTGCTCAGGGCAGCAACTGATTATCTTTACACAACTTTTGTGTTGTGTCAGACACTGAGAGGGGCCTGATGCTAAACTTTGTAAAGCCCTGAAATCATTTGCATTTGTTTTGTAACTGCATTTCTATGCAAATGTATAGCATTCGACTTAACACCAGCATTTTTAAATCCACTAAGTAGAGACACTTTCTGATATTTTGTCAGAGGGAAAGGATTAGAAGATTTAAGTTTGACTGAAATGTTGGTGGAGTATAACTCATCTGAAGACATTTTGGGAGTTTAAAAAGTCACTGTTTCAAAATTTTTCTGAAATTTTCCATCTAGTTAAAATAAAAACCAAAAATCCCTCCACTCTTTTCTACACCTTGTGAGCTGTAGAAATGTTTTCCTTATTTTTTTTCCTGAATTCCTTCCAAGTAATTACCTATTTTACATTAGAATAGCTTATCATTAGTCTGTGCACACCTATACCCTCCCACTTAGATTCACTTCCCAAGTTTGCTTGCTCCGTAACACTGCTTGAATTCACTATTTATCCATCACTTTTTTAGCTTTCAGAAGGTCTCTAGCCATTGATGGTTTGCTCAGCACAGGTTCAGCCCAACACCATTTTGTGGTGTAGGGAACAGGTGACTGTGGGAGAGGAGTCCAGGACAGCCAGGGTAGCTGTAGGAGGAGGACCATATATGCCAGGGTAGCTGTAGGAGGAGGAATTCCCTGTGGAAGTATGGGGAGGGCACACAATTGCTTGTTCTCCCCTTCTTCCTAGAAAAATTTGAAATGAATCCCAGTAGCCACAAAAACACATCAGGTGCAGATCTCCCTTAATCTGTATCAGTACTAACTCTTAGGAATGAAAAGAATAAGGGACAGCAGTCATCACAGGCATAGGTGACACAGGCCACAGAATGTCACTCTGCAATTCTTGCATTAAACATTTTTTGAGCTGCAAATTTTGAAACTTAAGTGATAAAGAATCCTTAAAATTACTGGGAAAATCTCTGCAAATGTTTAATAATTTTCACTACCAAAATGTGAGCTTCATTTTTAGGTTGAATAAATCTAATTTTGTACTGTCACTTTAAATGCTTTCACCAGACAATGGTAACATCACTTCATAGCTGCCCAAATACCAATGCTAAATCCACCATGATTTTTTCTCCAGCAGCAAAATGCCCTTTTCCTGATGTCACATCTCAAAATCCAGTTCAGTAACCAACAGGGGAAGGAAAGTGTCAGTTTGTTAGCTCAATGATGAATAGAATAGAACAGAATAGAATAGAATAGAATAGAATAGAATAGAATAGAATAGAATAATAGAATAGAATAGAGTAAACATGAGGTGCTAGAAAGTCCAGCTGTTCCTCAAAGAGAAGACAAGTTTGAGAAATTAGGATAACAGAAACGTCTCTTCTGTGTCTGAAATATTTTTATGTGTTGTTGGCAGCTAACAGCTCTTGTAAGTGGTGTGAGTTGTCAACAAAGATATAGTTGGAGTTATTTAAATTTTCTCTCAGAA
This sequence comes from Drymodes brunneopygia, assembly GCA_013400955.1. NCBI lineage: Eukaryota > Metazoa > Chordata > Aves > Passeriformes > Petroicidae > Drymodes > Drymodes brunneopygia. The sequence continues at coordinate 311,158 of VZTZ01012596.1, forward strand.
TTGTTATCTTTGTAGGCTTCCTGAGAGCTGTGGAGCCACAGTACAGGTTTCGCAAGTACAATGATATGTCTACAGAGTTATGATCAGATAGAGCTCAGTAATTGGGGATGGGTTTATCAAATGCCTTTGGCAGTGTCACAAAGAACTAGACTGTGCACCTTAAGCATTGCAGGGCTCTATTTTATTTTGCCCTTTGTGGGAAGATGCATTGTGCTTGCAGTCTTTTGATTACGACACACCTATGAACTGCAAAGTGGCATTATCCCAGGATTTACTCCCCAGAGAAGAAGGGATGCCAGGCTGGTTTGTTTTTTTTCCTTCAGAGCCGATGTCATAGTTCAAAAGACAAGAATTTTAGGAAAAGACACAAGGTATTAGATCTTTTTGGCACTTGCACTGCCCTTTCATTTAGCCATTAGGCACATTTATTTTAAGTTGAACACTGTTTAAGATGAAACAGGACATTTTATTGCAGTGTTGAATATTGCAACACTGCATTGAAGCTGGAAACCCATAAGAAAAGGAAAAACACTCCAGATGATTTTTAGTTTGAAATGTAGAACATTAATTTATTTCTCTCTCACTTGACAATTAAAAATTGCCTCATTTAGAGACATAAAAGCTAATGTGTCAAAAAGGAACCTTTCTTTTTTCCTCAGCTGAATCCTTTTCCTCACATCCACCAGTCTGGATGTCCTCACAAATATTAGCGGCAGCACAAAGGATACGGCACAAACCAAAGTCCAGGGCCTTGGGAAACCAAGAAGGAAGAAGAGATGTGAAAAATCATTCCTTTTAACTACAATCTGTAGTTGTGTCTGCTTTAAACTACAGCCTCATACACACAGGTTCTTCTCCCTGCTTTGGGTGTAATTCTGTTCAGTCCCATGTGCTTGCTCTGCACATTCACTTCTTGTCTTCAGGAATTTTTGGCAGCTATGAGCTGTGGTTTATATTGGGTTATTACTGGAGTTGAGTTATTTAAATGTCCACAAGGAGATGAAAGTGGAGGTGGGGATTTACTCACCTAATCCAGCTCTGCTTTCTGACAGGGAGAGGAGTTTGACTCACAGGTGTTACAGCCAGAACTGGTCTCCACGTTATTTTGATGATTGGAGCAGGATTTCCAGTGCAAGCACTCCATCCCCCGCAGGGGGAACATCCAGCTGGCACAAGGGTTTGGTTATGAGAGGTGCTTCAAAACAGTTTGAGATCCAATTATGAAATGATGAAAACACTTAGGGGACATACAGGATGTTTGATTTAGAGAAATTATCTCCTCACAGGTAAAATGACCTGTGCTTGTTAGCAGAGTGAATAATATCATCTGCAGACTTTAATTAAATTGCTATTTCTCCACACACTTGCATTATATTATGCAGAAGGAATATGTATTGATGGATTTCCTCACACAGCGAGGGCAGAGCACGTTCCTGGACAGCAGGTGGCTGGCCCTCAGCTGTCCATGGGAACTCACCCCATCAGAAATCCCCCTCATAGCAGCTCCTATCGAAGAAATCCCTGATAACAGTGGCTGCATCACTGAATTGCAAGATGAACTTTGGATGACCGAAAAGCAAAACATGCTGGTCTTTAAATCCAGCTGCTGGAGTTGGACTGCTGCCTCTTGCCTAACCATACAACTTTCAGCCTCATCCCTGTTTAGCTCAGTTCCTAGCCTGGATGCATTTAAAGCATGTAAATTATTTGTTCTCCGTAACACCACTGTAAGCACACTACTGTTTACTAGGCCTTAGTTGTGCTTTCTCCAGGCTTTGAACTCTAATGACTCATTCTGATATATGTGACATGATGTGTGCTGTCTACATTTAATTATGAAAAAGATTTTTCTGATACTCTGGTTGCAATTTTAGTTTTGGCAGTTGATAATCTTCCCAATGCTTTTGGAAATGAAAGAGAAAAGAAGGTACATTCATACCTTAAAGTACTTCCTGGAAAGTATTATAAAGAAAAGTTATATCCCAAGGTAGTTTTCCCAGCAAAATTCAGTCAGTAAGTATGCTGTAAGCAGTGGTATCCCTCTATGGATGGCCAAATGTCTCAGCCTCAGATAAAGGTTTTCTGAAAAAGCAGAGAAATGTGATTTGTCTCTTTTCCACTGCAGGAAAGGCAGTGAAAATCCTTAGGGACCATAAACTGCCCTGTGTGGAAGCAAATGTAAGAACAGTGTCCTCACCACCACCTCAGACAGCAAATCTAAATCAGCCCAGGAACATTTCAAAGTATGATAGAGCTACTGCTCTCACGCTTGTTTCCTCAAGGCTTATGAACAAAATCCCTGTGGAGCCTGACTCATACTAACCTTACTTACCATCTCTATCAGAATTCATGGCATGAGTTAGAACCAGAGTCAGGATCTTTATCTGAAAGGTTATGCATTTTTGTTAGAAATCTAATGTTAGGAGCTTAAGCTATGCTTTAAATTTGTTTATCATCAGCTTTTCTGACATTTAAGTTTTTATCCTGGAGAAAAGGAGGCTCAGGGGAGACCTTATCACTCTCCAGAGCTATCTGAAAGCAGGTTATGTCAAGGTGGGGATGGCCTCTTCTCCCAGGCAACTCATGGTGGGAGGAAATGGCCTCAAGCTATGCCAGAGGAAGTTCAGGTTGGACATCAGGAGGCATTTTTTCACTGAAAGGAGGGTTAAGCATTGGAAATGACTGGATGTGGCACTTAGTGCTGTGGTTTGGTTGGCATAGTGGTATTTTGTCAAAGGTAAGACTCAATGATCTAGTGGGTCTTTTCCAACCTAAAGATTCTATGATTTTATATGATGAAAACTATGCTCCCACTTCATTCAACTGCATTGCAACTTTCCATCTACTTTTCTTTCTGTCAATATGTTGTGTACTCATTCAGGTGTGTCCTCTGCAGACAACATTTAGCTATGATTGCTGAATTAATCATTTACAGCCCTCCAAGGTAGGCTTTGAAGAAACAGTTGCTTGTATCTCAAAGGTCAACATGAGACAAGGTTACAAATCCAAGGTAAAAGCTCTAACACTGTTAATACCCCACCCAGTGTACCTAAACCAGACTATAATCCCAATAATCAGGTACTGATGTAAATTAACTTTTGTTTTACTGGGTGAGGTAATTCTTGAAACAGCAATCAGAAAAGTTTGTCAGTTTGGTAGAAAAATGAGGATCTAAAGACTAAGCTGTTGCATCGAAGGCCACCAGCCTACAGGAGGAAGCTGAGAACCAGGCACAGTGCTGCACTGGAAGATGGCTTCTTAAAACCAGAAATAGAAAATCAGATGCAGGCCATTTACTGTGAAGGATGATCCATACCTTTCTGCTCTCACAGATGAAGAGTCGGAAGGACTAGATCAATGAAGAAAGACACTGCTTCTAAGAGTGAAATAAAACTAATCACAGCCTGGGACCACAGCAGCTCTGTGTCATCTCTATTCATCTTGGAGAATACCTGATCAGCAAATGGCATTATACAAATGAATGAGTTGCAATGAATTTTGCAAATACAGGAAATAGATTTTGTATCTGCATGTGCTGATTGATTAAAGTCTTTCAAACTAATATGGCCTATATTTATTGCAGTATCACTGGGCAAAATCAGAATCCTTCAGAAACCACCAGGAGAGAGCTCTGGGTGAAGAACAAGAGGTCGGCAGCACAGCACACATCTGCAGGACCATGCAGGCTGTGTGCCATCTCTTCTCTAACCCAGAAGTCTGATATTAGGTGGGCTCAGGACAAGCCCCAAGAGTTTCAGACTTTCCAAAATGCCTGCTCTTCTTTCTTAGAGCTATGTAGCAGTCCGTATTCATCTTCAGGAAAAACACCACAATAAAAACCAGTCCCAGTGACACTGTATGGTCTTTTGTCACCTCCATCTGACAATGATAACTGGAAAATGGCATGTGCAACATAAATATAATCTGTCATTGCCATCCACAAAGAGAAACTGCACAGGAAAGAAGCTTGTGCTCAGGGGAATTTTGGCTTAAAAAGGTGACTACATAGAAAACCCACCTTACACCTTGTGCAGCGTATTTCCTTTATATGTTAGTATTTGGGCTACACAGCCAGCTTTCAGCAACTACTCTTCAAAGACATTTTCCAAAAAGCCTTGAAGTGTTCAACACCATATAATATAAATTGAGTTTTTTACATCATTTTAGAATTCTACTGAGTTTACAATGTCATCTGTTACACACTGCTAGAAATCAGCATTGTTTGACTATGGCAAGCTGGACACATCGCAAATAATTTTTCAACATTCTTGCAAATGAGTAACTTTGATAAGGTCCTTAGAAAAGATTCAAATGTGACCTATTTTTGGCTCATGTAACATTCTGCTCACCGCTTGATTTTATCTTTACACAACTTACGTACTGTTAACTGTAGGTCTTGAAACTGTTCATTGAAACCCATTCATTCAAGCCCATATGAAAAGACAGCCATTACTCATCTTTTCTATTAAGCTCTGCAGATCTCCAAAACCCTTCTCATGAGCTGATTATATTTCACCAAGGTAGCGTTTTCCCTTTCTTGAAAAAAAATGTCACGTAGGAACCAGAAAACTGCATTAGATGACCTACATATTATGTGTTAAAGCTATTTGTAGATGGAAGCCACCATTCAAATAAATGTAAACCATATATTTTAAGCTGTGAATGATAAGTGAATTATTATCTTGGATGAGAAGAGTGATACAGATGATAGTTGGCTACCTTTCATCCTGTTTCCACAAGGTCAGTTCTAATACTCACAAGATTTTTCATTTTACTTTAAATATTCACTTATTTGTGCTGGAATCATTTTACACTGTCATTCAGGGAGTACCAAAGTGCAACAGTGCATGCATTTAATTTGCTGAATCATAGATAACCACTATAGCTTGAAGGAATAATAACCAGCTCTTTGTAACCAACCCAGTGCAGTTAGCAAATAGTTGTAAATATCCTATATAAGAATCATATATATATATATATATATATATATATGAGGTAATCATAATGCAAAACAAAAGCAAATATAAAGAGAGAGAGAGAGGAAATTTATTAACTTCACCTCCTTAGAAATCATCACTTTTGTCTATACGAACTGTCATAGACTCCCTTGATAATCAGTTTAAAAAATCTCATATAAAAATGGCCATCATTATCATATCGCTTGGACCCCCATTCTAGGATGAGATTGCACACTGAGAGAAATAGGTTATATCCCTGTTTTTTGGACCTTTGACTTAGCTGAGATGGATCCTACCTTTAGTTAGCACACTCTACATGAAGAGGAAGAGAGACCCTTCTCACACAAAATGAAGCACATGAAATTCTTCTGAGTGCAAGCAAATTTTTTTTTTTTTACTCCTGAGTGTTCATGCACTGGAACAGCCTGACAAAGAGACATTGTGACATCTCTGTTCTTGGGTATATGCAAAACCTGGGCAACCTATTCTCAGGGATCTTGCTTGAGCAGGGAAGGTGGACTAAGCAGTCTAAAATGATCCCTTCTACCATCAAAAATTCTGTGTGATTCTGGGCAACACATTGCAAAGTTTTATCTAATAGTGGTTGCCTTTCACTTTTAAATCAGTTTTGTGTTACAATCTTGACATATAGTATCATTAAGAATATGTGAGAATGAGATTTCTGCTAGATATGTAAAGGGAAACTCCACAAGAAATCTGTCCCAACAAATGTAAATACCTTGGTAAATAACAATTACTGACTAAGGCAATATGGAAAGAGGACCAAGCTCATTCCAGACCCACATGAAGTGGGCTTGAAAGTAGATTAGAAACAGTAATTAACTCCTCTCACATTTGGAAATAAAGCTATCAAAGTCTAACACAACGGTAGAGTACAATGGTTCTGCTGTCAACTTGATACATTTAACTTTCTCTTCCTTTTTCTAAAGAAGAAGAAATAAATTATGTAACAGATAAACTGGTAAAACTACAATTTCTGATGTTCTTGACATCCTTATAACATTAAGAAAGGACAAAGCCTGATAAGAATGAATACAGAACTATCTCCCTTCATTCTGCTGACACTTTGAGTCATTCACTGTAGTCACAAGTAGCCTCTNAGCCACCATTCAAATAAATGTAAACCATATATTTTAAGCTGTGAATGATAAGTGAATTATTATCTTGGATGAGAAGAGTGATACAGATGATAGTTGGCTACCTTTCATCCTGTTTCCACAAGGTCAGTTCTAATACTCACAAGATTTTTCATTTTACTTTAAATATTCACTTATTTGTGCTGGAATCATTTTACACTGTCATTCAGGGAGTACCAAAGTGCAACAGTGCATGCATTTAATTTGCTGAATCATAGATAACCACTATAGCTTGAAGGAATAATAACCAGCTCTTTGTAACCAACCCAGTGCAGTTAGCAAATAGTTGTAAATATCCTATATAAGAATCATATATATATATATATATATATATATATGAGGTAATCATAATGCAAAACAAAAGCAAATATAAAGAGAGAGAGAGAGGAAATTTATTAACTTCACCTCCTTAGAAATCATCACTTTTGTCTATACGAACTGTCATAGACTCCCTTGATAATCAGTTTAAAAAATCTCATATAAAAATGGCCATCATTATCATATCGCTTGGACCCCCATTCTAGGATGAGATTGCACACTGAGAGAAATAGGTTATATCCCTGTTTTTTGGACCTTTGACTTAGCTGAGATGGATCCTACCTTTAGTTAGCACACTCTACATGAAGAGGAAGAGAGACCCTTCTCACACAAAATGAAGCACATGAAATTCTTCTGAGTGCAAGCAAATTTTTTTTTTTTTACTCCTGAGTGTTCATGCACTGGAACAGCCTGACAAAGAGACATTGTGACATCTCTGTTCTTGGGTATATGCAAAACCTGGGCAACCTATTCTCAGGGATCTTGCTTGAGCAGGGAAGGTGGACTAAGCAGTCTAAAATGATCCCTTCTACCATCAAAAATTCTGTGTGATTCTGGGCAACACATTGCAAAGTTTTATCTAATAGTGGTTGCCTTTCACTTTTAAATCAGTTTTGTGTTACAATCTTGACATATAGTATCATTAAGAATATGTGAGAATGAGATTTCTGCTAGATATGTAAAGGGAAACTCCACAAGAAATCTGTCCCAACAAATGTAAATACCTTGGTAAATAACAATTACTGACTAAGGCAATATGGAAAGAGGACCAAGCTCATTCCAGACCCACATGAAGTGGGCTTGAAAGTAGATTAGAAACAGTAATTAACTCCTCTCACATTTGGAAATAAAGCTATCAAAGTCTAACACAACGGTAGAGTACAATGGTTCTGCTGTCAACTTGATACATTTAACTTTCTCTTCCTTTTTCTAAAGAAGAAGAAATAAATTATGTAACAGATAAACTGGTAAAACTACAATTTCTGATGTTCTTGACATCCTTATAACATTAAGAAAGGACAAAGCCTGATAAGAATGAATACAGAACTATCTCCCTTCATTCTGCTGACACTTTGAGTCATTCACTGTAGTCACAAGTAGCCTCTTTTTGCACTATATCACCATATCTGAAAAGTTTTTGAATGAAACATGACAATATTCTTAACTTGCCTCTACCCAGCATGTTTTTTCTGACTACATTCCCTAATTTACTTCCTTTACCAATTAAAGGCCTGAGTCATGGAAGCAATATTGGAATATATTCATTCATGATTTCAGGTATAATAACTTTTCTAATCACTGTAGCCAATCCAGTCATTAATTTCAGGTATCCGGAGCCTCAGTCTGTCCACTTTGACATCATCTTAAACTTTAAAATACACTCTTTTACAAGTGGACTGATAACTAAAAACTGTGATGCCAGCATGTATTTTGTCTATGGATAAGTTAGCTGATGCCCTGCAAACATCTAATAATTAATCTGGCCTCATACTGGCAAGAACACTCATAGGGCAATAACCATACTTATCTGAGGCAGATTCCCACAGTCCAAGTGAGGAGGGTAAAATCAGCACAGAATCAATGAAGGAAGACAAACAAACAGTCTCCCTAACATAACAACTAATGACAAAAGAGGAAAAGAGGTGGAACCAGTCAACCAGCTAAATGAGCATAGCAAATAACCCTGAAAGAAGTGGTATCAAAGCCTCTGTTGTTGCCCACACCATAGACTGATTATCTCAGAAATATGGGCCATTTGGGGCCAATGGAGTTCACTGGGGATTTCTTGAAGTCCCTTTTTGCCTTCTGGTTCTGTAATTTAAACCTAAATAAAATTTAAACAACAAGCAACATTAAACAGACCTGAGGTCCTCCTCTTTTAGGACAAGTTGCTAAACAAGGAATAGGAGGAGAGTAACTCTGAGAGTATGGTCATCCATATATAATCATGATATGGCTTACAACTCCCTTCCTCCCAACTTGCAGTGCTGCAATGTACTTTAACAAGCACAAAATCTTTATTCAAGCTTTGTTCAAATTTCCATTATGAGGCTCATAATAGACAGTGTCCCTCTGAAACTAGATGTGGCTTCAGAGTGATACTAAACCTGACTCTTCTGATGATTCAAACATGAGAATTTTTCTATTTTTAATGCTCAGATCCTTTGAGAATCCCAAGTATAACCACACTGAAAATGCCTGCTTTGTCTGCTAACTAATTGGAGATAGGAAAGCCTTACCAAACACAACGTAGGAAAATCAGTTGTTAAGCATTATTATTTGTGTTTGTTTGTTTGTTTGTTATGATTTATACTGTCATGGAGATACTTCCCACCATACTAAGACCTATTCTTATGCTTGGTTATGTATTAAAGAATGATGGACCCAAGTGAATTAGCATTAAATGCTACTCCAGCTCCTTTCTCAGAGGTCATTTGGCCATCTCTTCTCAGCTTTTCACTTTTACTAGTGATATATTTCATCTAACCATCTAAGTGAAGCTGGGCAATTCTTTCTGAACATTTTGTAATGCTACTGCATCCTTCTTTGCTTATTATTTTTCATATTCCTGTAAAAATTAAGTACGTCAGTTCAAGTGGAACAGAACATCCCATGCAATGCAAAATGACATTTTTGGGTGTTTTGCTTTGTCAAGTATTTTTTTTATATTCCCTTTGATCTGTTCTACTTTTATTTTTATTTATAAATTCTCCTGCTGAACCAATAAAATCAATTACTCATGTTGGCCTAGTTTCAGCTACAAAGATTTTGCTGCCTCCTTCTAGCAAAGAAGGAGTTCCCAAAGCACTGGAGCACTATCACTGTTATTAGAATCTCAGAGACCATCAACTTTTAACATTAGAGTTGGCACTACTGTAAAGTTGATATGATTTTATAGTCAGTACAGTCTAATGAGGGCACAGTTTTGGAATAGCCACTTCAAAAGTAGACAGCATCTTTTCTGAACACAGTTCCTAAAGCAGATGACACACCCACCTACTATTTTAGTAGGAAAACCAGGACCTTTGTGGCTATTGAATATTCTGTGCCAGATTCAAACACAGGATAAAAAAGAGAGGTTTTGGAGAATTCTAGTCCTAATGTAAATGGGTGAAGTTATGCTGAAGAAGGGTAAAAGGCTTGAAATTACCTTTAATCTTTATGAGGTAATCCAAATCTGGTTTTAATTTAGGAATTCTATATTTCTTTATTTTTAAAATGAGATATTCAAACCTACTTAGCATGGAACAACTCTCTGCAGCTGATGGCTTATGCCACCACAGCCAAGGTGTAATAAAGCCAGTATTTTGTCCAGACATCAAAATTTACTCAGACGCTCCTTAATCATACCAGGGAATATACAGTGCATTTTGCTACCCAACACCTAATGGTCACGTGCTTGAGAGAAATCATTGAAGAGTCAAGGCAGGGTAGAGTTGTACTGACAGGCAAAAGCCCGAGGTGCAGAGAGCATTTGAGGCCCCTTTCTGTAATCTAATGGGCGACAGATGTGCCTTAGTGAGGACAGGATTAATCTTCAAACATCTCGTACCCCCTTGCTATAAGACACAATGGGAGTTCTTCATACAAGGAGAAGAGTGCCTGCCCCAAGCTTAATTTTCCGGGGATGGGATGGTATCCTTCTTCTGACTGAGTGCAGAAGAGGGCATTGTAACTCCTTTTGAAGTGATGAATGGTGCATCTAACCAGCTGAAGAAGGCCACCTGCATGCCATACACTGGGAGACGTGGAAGTACTGGGGAAGTAGTTAATAACTCTTTGAATTGACAAGGGCAGATTTTTGCAGCCTTTTGGCAAATGGTGGCTTCAAAAACTAGATTTGCATTTACCCTCAGACCAAGACAACAGCAACTCCAGCTTATGCATGCATGTTTGTGTGCACGTGTGCACACATAGACGTCGCATTTTATAAACCCTCTTGTTGACTCATTCTAGAAGTGAGGCAGGGCTTGCTTCATTGTGCAGCTTGCGCCGTGTGCCAGCAGGACAGGATGAATTGAAGACAGTATTCCAAGTAGCCTAATACATTCTTGCTGTTGTAGCTAACTTTCAGTACAAAGCAGGAGGAAAACAAAGAGCTAAAGAAAGGAAAATTCAGAAAGATCTACAGTCCAGGGAACCTGAAAGGGATTAACTTGGTCTCCCAGGCATGATTCGTTATGCTGATCTGAGAATAAGACAACATGGGGCTGTGGTAGCTGCTGACCTGCTAAGCCCCTTGGAAGCCTGAATTGTCAAATATCACATCCCTTCCTGAATTACTCGCTCCATCTGTGTTTGCCAGTGCCCACATTGACAGCTGCCTGCCATCTTGGCAACAAAGTCAATGCAATTTGAGAATCTGCAGTGGATGTCTAGCGCACGCACACACAAAAGCCCACAGCCTTTAGGCTAACAAAGCCTGTTAGCTAGCCACTCCAGTAAATAAAGCAGTCCAGGTATCTCAGTATATAAGCTAATTCCAAAATCATTAGGAGTGCTTGAATCCATTAGCATAGTGGTGGCTGAACATGTATTTACTCTGACAAGGTAGTGTTAAGAAGGCTTCTGTATGCATTAACTCCCAGTCAGTGGATTCTGATCTGGAAGGTATGCATTTCTTTAAAAATAGGTGAGATGCATCAATCTATCTCACTCATGATCTACATACAGCTGCTATTCAATAGGGTCAATAATTAGCTTTCATTTTAGTAACTTTATCGAAACACAGAGGATATCTTGCTATGAATGCTTATCACTGAATACATAATGAGAGCATTTTAATCAAAAAAAGAGGTAAAGAATAATTCAGTGAACTAGGAAAGTATAAAGAATTGAGAATTCCACCCACTGTTACTCATCCATTTGAATAAGAGATGAGCTGCCAGTTAGGAGTACAACAGCTAGTAACACTGCTATATTTATACAGGTCCTTCAGAAAGAAGGAAAAATATTAACATAATTTATAACGTGCTGCTTAATTGAATCAAACTACAAATCCCTGACTATTTGTGATTAGTCCAGCCACTCTTTAATCAGAAATAATGATACTATCAGAGGTTTTATATGGAGGTTGTATACTGGTAACTGGGTATTTATATATATCTTCCTTTGTGCTACCTTAGCTTTGCATGGTTATAGATTCACACATTAATCCTTGATTTTTCTGATGGGATTTTAAAGAGGTGAAAATACCTCATGAAACAACAAGAAATACTGTAATTTCCTTTTGCCTTCAAGTTCATGCATTGAAACCAACTAAAGCCTCGGGTTAAAGAAATTTAGGTCACATTTGTGCAAAACAGTTCTGCTGCCACAGTTACTAGTTACTCCTGCTTGCATAACTGATATTTTCAAGAAAGCAAAGCAATCCATTTCTTAAAGAATATTTGTTCAAGAGATTCAACCAAGAGAATTTTAAAAAGAAAAGTTGATCTCTAAGTAGCAGATTGTCCCTAGAGGATGCATTATAAACCAGCAAGGATGTCCAGGCAAATGCCTGCAGCATTACTCACTGGCTCTGGCACCCTTAACTACTCTGGGGGATGAAGCATTGACCTTGCTCTGTCCTGAGTGGCTGAATGGCAAACAGGCGACTTCTGGAGCAGCTGAGGACCATGGATGTCAGAGAGAGAGAATAAATCCATGAGCAAAACGTTTGCGACTATGCCCAGCTTCAGGGTGACAGAGGTTCAGAAAGGATGCTAGCTCACTCCCACTCTGGACTATAGCTCAGGAGAGTGGTAGAAGCAAAAGTGGAGAGTGGAGAAACAAGAGCCCCACACAAGCTGACCAAGTTCATTCAGTTCACAAACACTGGTTTGAAGTTCTGATCTTTACTGAGCAAGACTCACTAATGAGTAGACTTCACCCTCCAATGTCTTCAGAGTCCCTTCCCCATTGCAGGAGTAGGTTCTTTTTGTCACGGTCAGGAAAAAGAGTAGGCTGCTGGTTTGAGAAGGGTCATAGCTCAGGCTGGGAGGGTCAGTACTGAACCATCAGAAACATCAGTTTCTGACAACTTTTTGTGCCACTTCCTGTGCCATGAGAGAGTGAATTTGGCCCACTACAAATACTGTGGAGTAGGCTAGGATAGTGCAACTTCAGTAGTACAGTTTTATGTGCTACCTATTAACATGTCATAGTGCTCCAATGGTTTCCTAACAGTTCAGCAGGAGTTCATAAACTTTGTCATTGGAACCTACAGCTTTACTTATTTATTTGTTTATTTGGGGAGTTGCAAAATCCACCCCACACACTTCCTCTACTCATGAAAAGCTTTCAGACCATTTCCACAGTTCATTGACAAAATGTTGGCTTAGATAGTGTCTCATCCTTGAGCACTGTTATCTAATATGTTTCCAATTCCTACAATTGCCTCCCTTAAGCACAAGGCTGAGTAAATAGACTGGCATTTCACCTTACCTTGAAGGTCAACTAATTCAGGGTCTGTCCAGCCACTGGGGGATGTGGGTGCTAAAGCCAGGGATCCTGCACCAGTATAGCCTTGCTTTCTGCCCTCAGACATTCTTTATGTCTCCACAAAAAGCCAACTCTCAGGAGCTAGGCATAGAGAGGTTAATCCTTATTACTAGTGACACTGGAAAAAGCTTATGACAGATGCACAGTGGGTCCCCTTTGCAAGACTGCATAACTGAGAGCCTGGGAAGGATGTTTTGCACAGAACTGCCAGGAGGCTTAGAAACTGTATTAGAAAAAGTCTGGTTTTTTCACTGCATAGCTCATTTAATGAACCTCTGTGCCTCAGGGTAAGGGAATGTACAGTATTTGAGCAGATAATCTATGTGACGTAACAAATTAACCTCTGAAAAGAGCCTCCATAGTTATGCAAAGCTGTATCTTGCTTTCTTTTGAATAACTAAGCCCCATATCCTGAAAAAAACCCAAGTTCTTGCTAAAAGATAGATGGCTCGCGCTCTGCTATTGGGCTTGGTAGCAAAAAATAGCAACGGGAAGAAAAATAATGTTTCCATCTTAGTGGGACACTATTGTATACGCAGCATGAACAAATGGCAAGGGTGCCTCTTCAACCACCCTGCTTTCAAAAGGAAATATTCTGTGGAACAAATTCTGCTTTTAGCATAGATTGGTGCTACTGGTAGGGAGGGTATAAAACCACACAGTAGCACAGAATCCTAATTAGCAAGAGTCACTAAGTTGCAGGTTTGTGCTGCGATCTAACTAAAGCACTTGCAAAGATTTTTCTCTGTCCCACTGGGGCTGCACTGGTGCCCCAAAGATTAAACAGGGCTGCATAATTCCCTAGTGCCTGCCTGAGCTGATGGTGGCCACTGTAACTTTCCTCAGCAGCTGCTCACAAGGTGCCTGGACAGACCCCTTCCAGGCTTTTCGTCCCCAGGGTCATTGCTCTTTGCTCCAAACCTGCTGCATTTCATTGCATGGCAGGAAACAACACAGAATCCTTCCTGAAACAGAGCCACTGTGGTCATGCCATAACTTCTCCAACAAAAGCACAATAAATAAATTTTGCCTTCGCTCTAAGTGAATTCCTGCCTTCCAAAAAGCCAAAATAATTTAAATGTCAAAATAGGGTGCTCAAATTTCATAAACAACCAGGCCTCAGGATTTCTAGCACAAGTGAGCGCAAAATGAATTGGAGCTGGTTCATTACACATGAAGGCTTGCAGGGAAGCAGTCACATACTTTGCCAGCTGTTAGGACTACATTAAGACTTCCTTACATTCTAGGTGAGTTGTTTCATGGAGACAGTTTTCTGAGCAGTAAGAAAAGTCTCACTGCTGCTTTTGGTTCAGGGTAGCCATGCCAAAAACAGGCAAGGAGGAAAAACAATGCTGATATCTGAGTGAAAGTTTACTGTAAAATCAGAGCTGTTCTCACTCAGCTACTTTCTGTATTATTCAGAGCTTCCAAAGAGAAAATTTTTGTGTTTACTGAGGAGCAGTCATTTTGGTGTAACTGAGATTAAGGTATTCTATTAATTTCCAGAACCACAGGAGTCTTCAGGAGTTTCTTTTTGTTTGATATATCAAAAAACTTGACCATGTGATGGGTTTGTTTATATTCTGAAATATCTCTAGGATATTTTCTTAATGAGGGCAGAGAATAAGATGGTAATTTAGTACTAAGCAAAACCAAATAATGCAAAAGAATAAAATAAAGGCAAACTGCACACTGTATCTTTCTCACCATGCTGTACTTGGTTGCTACAAAATAACAACTTCCAAACAATGTACCTTTTAGGGATCCATGCAGAGCACAGAGCATATACTGGGAATCAAACTTCACAAAATTGCAATGTGCTTTAGATTTGTGCTTCAGAGTATTATCTCATCCTCATTAATTCCAAAGCTAAGGAGTGGTTTGAGTAGCAGAAGGTCTAAAACATACAACAAAAATATGAAATTACTTAAAGTGAAGTCAGAAAGAGACAGTTTCCAGTAATTAACCACTTAGCTTCCAGTTTTAGGCATACGTTTGTCTTTAACACGTGAGTAACCCTATAGAATGTAAGTCTTTGGAGTGCAGGTTATTAAAAGTCACACAGCAGTAGTAAATAACAGCTGTGGGAGACCTGAGGAGTGGGAGAGAACTTGGACTTTAACCTTGTCACTCCTTCAAGAATAATTGCTCCCTGTCCTGACCTTGAAGTAGTGGGATTTTCGGAAGGGAGAAATTCCAAGTTTGTGGAGAAAAAGGAAACATTCTCTGGCAGACTATTTTGTTCATAGCAGCTGTCTGAAACTTCTGGGATACTTGGAATGTCCCAGTAAGTCCCAACAGAGAAGGCCCAAAGGGCAAAGGACAGGTGAGGTTGTGCCCGTCTTCTGCAGGCATTTGCATATTTGCTCTCTCTGATCTCTAATTAGGCCTGGGCCCAGAACTCCAAAAGTAAACACGCCTCTGCTGAGAGCTGGAGTCTATATTTGGCCAGGAGAAAATGCTGCCTCTCAGTCTTACCTCGAGCACGAACATACACATGCAAGTGCAATTGCAATGTAGAACAAATCTCATTGGAGGGAGAACTACTTAATTTGTGCTGCAGCCTAAACAATCACTGAGAAAACATACTAAGGTCTTTTCAGCTTAGCTAGAATCAACTTAGAGGGCAAGTAATGAATCTAATTGTTACGCTGGTTTCCATGTCAGCAAAATAACAGATGTACAGTATAGTAGAGGAGGGGAAACTTGGGTTTTGTTTGTTGAGCAGGTGCTACATTAACTATCACATGGAAGTTTCTCAAGTCTGGCATTTGGAGCCAGTTGGAAAAGAGCCAAGAGTACAGCTTCCATTTCATCCCCTGGACATCCAGCTGTGCAGATGCATAAGCCCCCAGAAGCAGCTGAGGCAGTGAAAACAGTGACACCTTGTCACTTCTTCAACCATTTCTAATGTCCCACCACAAACATGAAATAAATAAAACACCCAGGAACCACCCTCCCTCAGCTACGTGTACCATGACCCAGCTGCCAGATATGCCTGTCAGGGCACACTAGGCAGATGGGGGACAGCAAGTTATCCCTCATCTCCAGCAATTACTGCAGCCAGCACATCAGGGAATGGGCTTAAGCCTGCACATGTACTAAAGGGACTTTTGGGAAAGATCAGTGGGGCTGTATAGGCGTCACAATGATAAGCTCTGTTGTAAAGAAATGATTTGACATGCCAGGCAACTGCAGAGAAACCAGTGCCTGTTTAATAGCAGTGCATAGAAAACGTAGCCAGCAATTAGGCTGAAGCTGTCATCAACAGGCAGAGAGAGGCTTAGCACTATTACAAGAGCTGAGGTGGCTATTAAGTGCAGTCTGTCTTCACTGAACAATTCTTCCATGGCCAAATGACTTGGAAACTTATGCTAATACTTCGCAGAAACTCTTCACCTCAACAATGCTGAAGCTGCAGAGAAGTGTGAGGTCCTGGAAATGGGAAGATACTTTAACACAGATTCAAATAAAATATGATTTTATCATATTTTAATCTGTTGCAGAACAATCTGCAATCAGAGTTCCCAGAAATGTGAATTGTTCAGAGTGTCTTTTAAGCTACAGAAGAAGGGAAGACGATAAGACAGCAGCATTATTCAAGCATGACCTTGCAGAAGTTAACTGATTAGCAGCAGCAGCTGAAAAAAACACTAGGTGAGTGTTTTCAAGCAAATGCAAAGTAAAATAAACTCAAACATCTGTTTCCATGTAATAGGCATTCAAAAATCAAATGAAAGCAAGACAACCTGTGCAACACTGATAATAAGGATAAAAGTGTACACAAATGATAAAATACTGTGCAGTTGTGCAGAATGCTGTATTGTAAGGGATGAAAGTCAAAAAATTCAATGCATTGAGAAGTACAAGGAATACCTGTACATTAAAGTTCTATATTGACATTGAAATAGCACAGCTTTGTCAGTGACTGAGCAGGATGGGAGATAACAGACGTAGACTCCAGATCTTATGACGGGATGTGATGCAGAAATAAAATATTTGGATTCTGTAACCAATTGCTTATTGAAGTAACTAGCTGGTGAAGTCATAAAAAAAGAAAATACCCATATTTTAATAGTGAATTGTGCCCAGGCTCTGTTCCGTACAACAATTCACTATGTTCAGATTCAGCATTTGTGCTAGAACACAAAAAAACCAAACTAAACAACCCCCCCAAAAAACCCCAAACAAACCAGAGCTCCACCAACCCTGCAACTCTAGCAGCTTACTTCTGAAAAAAAAAAAAAACAACAAACCAAAAAAAGCCACCAAAAAGAGTTTCACTAAAAATTAGGAAGCTTGTTGAATTAAAAGAAGTAGCTAAAAAGATAAAAATGCTTACAGTTGCCTTGGAGACAGTTTATAAAATAAAAATGAGATGTTCAGAAGAAATGCATACCGCAATCAAAAGACTTAAAAAACCTTAAGAAAAGTTAGTACAGTTAAGAAGGAGAGTACAAGAAACTATGAAAGGCATCATGACAACTTCAAAAATAGAAGTCTCCGAAAGAAACAGAAAACTGAGAGAATAAAAAGGCTGGTAAATGTGTGACACAGTGTCAAAAATTATTCTGAGAAAGAGCTTGTTAGTCACATAGAAGCTGTATATTTTCTGAAAACACCAACCAGGTAGCAACAGAGTCTTCAGCACTCAGATTTGAAGTACAAGGGCACTCTAAGGAGCTGTGTAATAAAAGACAAAGGATTGATTTGCATCAATATTTGCCACTGAGCTCTTTACAAGGGTTCTGCTAAAGGGAAGTTTGAGGAGGTGTTTAAAATTAAAATATCAACAGCTTTAGAAAAAAAAAATAAGAAAAAATAATCACAGATAGCATTGTCACAGCTGTCCTAAAACAATCTCAGCTATGAATACCCTAGCTATTAACTGCAGTTCATAGCTTTGTCACTCAATTTGGCCCTAGAGCTTAAGAGGTTTGTTTTAAGAGATTTAAGAGTTTTGTTTCAAGATTGAATGAGGTTTTAGAGAAAAAAAACCTGACAAATGAGACTGATTTCCATACCAGCTAAACTGGTCATTTACAATAAGAATAGCATTTGTAGATAATTACATAATACAGTAAGAGCAGTCAATCCAGCCTTTGGAAAAGGAAGTTACACAGGGCAGTTTGGAGAAGTGACAAGTGCTATTGTCAGGGCAGAGCAGTGTGGGCGAGCCCACGGGGCAGGGGTCTATCCCACTTCTCCAGCCAGGATCAAGGAAACTGGAAAGGCTGGGACAGCTCCAACCCCGGGGAACCAGGCACTGCCCTGGGGGACACGGACCAGCTGAGGCTGGGACCAGGCTTGCCACTAAACCCAGGCATGCCCTCAGGGCCTGGGCAGCTCTGCTAAAATTACCCTAAAGATCCCGTTTAACAGCTTCCTATGTCACAGGTTTAAAAAAAATCATGAGATGAAGATAACTCACTGAGAAAGGGAAGCAGAGATAGTAAATGGCGGGGGGGTTTCATAGCAGATGGGGTCTGCCAGGGATGCGGATTGCACACAGGGGCTGCATTGGAATCTGTGTTCACATATGTTCATGTAGTTCATAAACTACATGGAAATGGTGAGAGCAGATGTGGAAAAGCTCATTAATGATAATGTTATCCGTGGCATTAAAAATAAAACCGCATTTTTGTAACTGTACCTCACCACTGCACAGCTGCGATACAGAACTGCTGCGTGACAGGGCAGAGAGACAGCAAAGGAAATTCAGCAAATGCACAGTGACCGGCAGGGGACAAAAGCACACTGCCTGGACACAGCGCCCATGCTCACTGTCCCTGCTGGGGGATGAGATCCAGCAGCCCCCACTGGAAGCTCTTCACAGCATCAGTTAGGTGGTGAGCAGAAGTAGGAATGGCAACCAGACTCTGTTCTATGTAGGTCATGTGCAAAAATTGTCAGTGTGAAAACAAGACACAGAAGTGGCATGTGGCTTCTGTCTGAGGAAAAGTTACACAGGCTGAAAACCCTCAGCTTCACAAAGAGATGACTGAGGGCAGAACTGTCAGAGCTTCATGAAGGTACAAGTAGTCTAGTGAAAATAAATTCAGAATGATTACTCACAATTTTTCATAAAATATGAACTAGGAGAAACACAGGGAAATTGGACAGTATGTTTGAACAAGCAAAAACCCTTTATTTTTACTTATTAGAAGTTAACATAACAGAACCTGTTGCTATGGTGTGTTTAGATGTCAGTAAGACAAGCATTGAATGCTATTAAACAAACTAATGGAAAAGTGGTTTATTTAACTTGAAGATAAAATGCAATTTACTACTCAGGGAGCCCAAAATATGGATCAGAGGAAGGTAGGACAATGTCAGGAGGCACGGTGTGCAATAGATAATCAGCATATAACTATATTTAGATAAATTATTTCTCTGAGATTACTTTAAAGACAACCATGATAGTATGGAACCAGGTAGAACTTCAGCATGATTTGCAGTAATGTTAATATTAT
This sequence comes from Drymodes brunneopygia, assembly GCA_013400955.1. Taxonomy (NCBI): domain Eukaryota; kingdom Metazoa; phylum Chordata; class Aves; order Passeriformes; family Petroicidae; genus Drymodes; species Drymodes brunneopygia. Next base: position 330,547 of record VZTZ01012596.1, read on the forward strand.
TTTCCTAAGTTAATACAGTACTGTAGTCAGTGATTCTACCTATTGCACCTTCTCATTCACTGCTGCTGAAGTGATCTTCCTTCCTCCTCAGACCTTGATGTAATTTATCTCACATAAAGAGGGTCCACCCCTATGCTGGAGGCACTCCCAACATAATTTTTAATTAAACCTCTGCTAGTATCACTTTGCATACCTGGAATTTAATAAATGCCTAGCAGTGAAAGGGAAAAAGCAATCATCGTCACTGTGAAATTGCACATTCCTGAATCCAATAAGGTGAGAGGTGTCAATTCATAGCTCCCGAGGCTGCAGCTTCAAAAACACTTCCTTTTTTTAGAACAGATTAATTTCTGCTGGGGTCAGTTCCTTGACCCAGATCATGGCCCAGCCACATGTTCATTAGCATTGCTGCAACTATGCAGAAATGCACAGCCAGGTCTGGAAGTAGAGGAAGGGCCATTATTTAAGCAGCAACCTCCGCTTATTGCTGGTTGAAAAAGTTTGGATAGAAAACCGGGAAAATATAAGCAAAGCGGCTTTTCCCCTATTCCAAGCAGTAGAGAACCTGCACCTTTCTAATCATGTCATCATACAACAGTATTGAAAAGGCAGACATAAAGGCAAGGCTTCCTGCTGCAGGAACAAAGAGGGAAACAGCTGCTTTTTGAAAGGCAGAGTGTCATCTTCCTGCACAGCACAATGCTACAAGATAACAGGCTGTGTCATATGTATTCTCCAAAGAACACAGCCGGATGAACTCAGACAAGAACAGCTCATCTGGTTAGACTTTATTGCCCCAGCTAGCCATAAGCCCTGCTTCTCCTAATGCACGTTAGTTGAAAGCACACTTGACATTTTACCACTCAAATTATTCAGACAAGCACCTTTTAACCCAGTGCTTGAAAAGTTTAAATGAACAGTAATGGAAAACTGTTAGCTAATGAAAAAGGCTACTTTGTCCCACACAGTGTTAATTAAGCATTCCTAAAGATCCAGTTCCAGCTTTCATTATGCCCCACTGACATTTAATGCTTTGGGATACACTGAAGGAAATTCTCTTATTTCAAAACCCCTGCTGAAGCGAGGAGGGAAATTACCTTTCTTCCACCTACTCTTCCAATCTGCCAAGTTGGGCTATAAAATAATAAATATAATGTAAAAAGATGCAAGCACCTTTGATTTCATGTAGACAAATCAATAAAATAGCTGCAAAGCAAAGCAGGTGAGCAGCTGTACGGTCAGTTCTGAAACCACTAAAACACTGCAATTACCTCCCGTTGACACACCTGTCTGCCAAGCTGCTTGGCATCCATCACTGAACAATATGCAACTGGTGCCTGTGTGGCACAGTGGACTTTGCCTTTCACTGGAGCTTTGTTTCCGATAACGTGCTCAGACCATATCACAGTGCCCTACCAGAACTATTCTTCTAGAAATATATGACAGAAGCAAAGACAGGCTTTCAGTGGCCAGCAATAATATTCTTCCAACATCAGTGTATGGAAGTGCCTGCATTTACAGTGCACCATCTAAGTGGGGCTATCAGAGCTGCAATAACTTCTGTCATCATGTTGGCTCTGTTTTTCATTCTTCCTCACAGCCTTAAAACAGGCACACACACTCTTCTGTACCTTATCAATAAAGAATGCATGCTCACATTCCTCACACTGAGGTAGGCAGTGGGGTTTACTTTTATATCTGTTTCTGCGCCAGTCAAAAATGTAATTTCCCTCTTTCTCTTCACCGGATTTCCCCATTTCTCTTCACAGGATTGTCTTCTGATGAAAAAGCAGGTGGCAAGCAACCCCCCAGCTTTGCATAATCATCTCACAGAAAGTGGCCCTTTGCTGAATCCTTCTACCAGTTCAGACCTTGAGACAGGCTGTGTCTCAAAGAAAAGGTCTTAGGATGATGCAGGTCTGGGCGACCTGGTCTGGTGAAAGGAGTCCCTGCCCATGGCAGGGGGCTTGGAATCAGATGAACTTTAGGGTACCTTCCAACCCACGCCATTCTATGATTCTATGATATGGTTCTAGAAACTCTTCAATTTACAAGACACAATATTCCCTGAACTCTCACTACCCCAGAATAATGGAAGAAAGGGTACGTGACTGCTTTTCCATTGCCTAATTTATACACTGTGGTACCTAAGAAATAGACAACTTGCCCAAACCAAGGGGTTTGAGTGCCCCATTATTGTTATGTTGGCTGACCAAGAAGGACTAAACCCCCTTGCTTTGAAGGAAGTAGGTTGGTCACTGCAGATCACCCAGCCAAGCTAGAAGGCAAGCCAGCTCCTCAGTCATTGAAGGTCCAACTTGATTCAACCTAACACACTTCTGAGGAAAATGTCAACTTTGTTTATGCAGTGGCTGATGTAATTCTTAGTAACTTAGCCCTATGCCTATTGCCATAACGGGACATCTTTCCCACTCGTGCTCTAATATCCCCTCCACACTGGTGAATGATCTGTGTTTGGACACCTATTAGTGCAGGCTGTCATACATCAAAATTCACATGCACATCTCACTCTGTGATGGTGAAGATCTGCACGTCCCACTCACTTGAGGGAACTTCAGGCACAATGCAGCAACTCACTGAAGATTTGGACTGATGAAATCTGGAAGATGCATTTGCCCTCCTATCAAAAGCATCAGGAGATAACATGATCAAAGGAAGAATGCTCTTTAAGCTATTTATCTTTGCAAAGAATGACCTGATGATGTTTAATGGGATGATTAGGCATAGCTATGGTTTAACGCATATTTAAAAGATTATTTCCGTGATTAACTGGTTGTCAGAAGGAAAGTATCTAATGACAATGGAAAAGTAATTTCATCAGTGCATTCCGAAAGATGGTTTGCACTCGTGGTCTTGATATGCAGATCTTTATGTAGGTCATCTCTTAGCCGTGTTTCAGAAGCAGATTTGTATGTTACTTTAAAATTGGATTTTAAAAATTACATTGAAAGGATCCTCTTCTGAGGTAGACTAATAGAACGAGCAGCCAAAATACTTGAATCTAGATAACAGAGGTGCTATTGTTTCTCACATTGCTTTAAATATGCCTTTTTTGGATGGAGAGAGACAGGAAGGATGTAGAGGGCAAAAAATATACTCCTGTTGAAATTAAATACAATATATGGAGCCTTGAAATTTAAAGCAATGGCTTCAATGTTTGAATCCAGATCACTGAAGTTATGAGCTGCTACATTTTGTCTTATTAGAGATCAGAGGACCCAAAGGACTAACCAATGTGTGCTGGTTATTATGGAAAAGAGCATGTCCCGATACCAAACACATGATGAAGCCTTCAAGCACATGTACATTTAGAGGCTGAAATTGAGTTACTGATACAGAACAAGGTAGCAGCTTTGCAGGAACATGTAAATAATTCCAATTAACCAGGCATTGAACTCCTAAAATTTTCTCCTTCTCCTGCACTTCTTACATCTGAAGTATTGAGGTATCTTTGATCAAGTGGAAGAAAACTGAAGAAGTCAGCCTCCATCTCAGATCAAATTCACAGACTTTGCCATTATTCAGGATTTACATAACATAAATGACCAGACCCATTGTACAGGAAAGACCTAGCTGTGTAGCTCTAACAGAGCCACTTTCTTGAGTTCCAGGAAATTGAGAACTTAAGGTGTGCAAGTCCATGTCTCCTTTAATAGTTTTCAAATATTGCCTAGCTGGGGAAGTTGAATTCTCTGACATATTAAAAGGAAAGCAGGGAAATTGTGCCCTGCCCAGAAAAAACACCTCCTTTGCCTCTCTGTGCAGGTTTACACATAAGACAGTGAAAACCAAGCCAGAATTTGGCTTCTGTTTTCCTATTTGAACTAGGGAACCCAAATAAATGAGCTGATAATGAACAATCTGCCAGCAAGCACTGCAAACATATTATTTACACAGAACCACACACCAGAATACCTGCATAATCAAAAGTACACCTGCAGCTTTAATTATATGAAAATCATGTTAACAAAGAGCAATGAAAGCACTGTGTTTCCACCTTTTTATTTTAAATCTCATGTTTCATTTCAGTCTTTCAGAGCCTTTCAGACCTAGAAATCAATTCTAAATCTGGCTCTAGAGGTTGGACTGATTCTAGGCTCTAGGCTGACTGAGGAAGCAAAAACGTTTTTTCCCAGCTGATGGCCTCTCAAACTAGAAAGAGGCAAATATCTGCAAGTGTTTGTGACTTTTGACTTCTCTGTGATTTTTTGTTGATCCTTATTTTAGATTTTTAGCCCAAATATTGTGTTAAGAGTCAAAAGTGATACCAATTGTTGCTTCAAAGGATAAAGATTTTTCAAAAGTCACCTTGCTATCCAACAAAGCTAAAAGAACACAGACAGAGTGACTATCAGCACAGCTGCAGAACTGCATTAAAACTGCAAATGGTTTTATCTTTATAACTCTATTTTCTAATCATTTTTATCTTCCACTTTTCTTAGCCGTGATACGCTTTTTGTGCCTTTTGGTGTTTAAATATAGGTTAATGAAGCTTATTCAACAGCCTCCCTAGAAAATGTATGTTCACTAGTAATTAAATTCTAATAACATGCTTTCTTTCTTTCCTACTCTTCTTCTCTCCTTCTTTCCAATGGTCCTTCCCTCACCCCAAAGGAAGCAGAAAAATAGATAAATTTTGGAGATTTCCTTTCTTCCTCTTCTCTAGCCTTGTGGAAACCTTGTCTCTGGAGTCAATGTACTTGCTCCCTGTGCTTGGCAGAGGACACGGGTCATGATCAGAGTGGGAAGAGTGGGCTGCTCTCTTACCTGCACATTTCTGTCCAGACACACGCTGTCACAGTCAGCCCTAGTTTTTGTGTCAGTTGACAGAGGCACAAGCTGGTGGTCCCAGAGCTTTAGATATTTTATGTTCCTATAAGGCAGCTCTTGAAATGGGCATACCACTGGTCTTGTCTTTCCTATAGCTCTGTCATTCTGGACAGATCTACTAATTGGTAACTGAGGTTTTCAGGATCACTTGTATTGGAGAGAGACCCGAATGACAGTTTGGGGAGCTGAAGGTAATTCCAACGTCCTCTTAATATCAATCACTTTATCAAGTTAGGAGAGCCAGTACTTGATATTGTCTGTGCTCGTTATTTTAGTTTACCTTTTTGCTTTACAGGAGACTCAAGTTCAAAAGTTGTCAACAGAGTCTTCTGCCTTTCTAAAATTACATGAAACTTTTTCTGTGTCCTCTTCCTCAGATACAGCCATGATGTCCTTATTTGGGCAAAATTCCTGTTAGAAAGGGAGCAAGAGAACAGACCGAGCTTTCTGCTAAGCTGGTGACTTCTATGAATGGTTATTGTTGCATGGCTAAGGCTCTTTCAAATAGAGCTTCTGACAGACTTGTGGTGGCATTTTAAAGTTGGATAGCTGAGCTGCTCACTCCCTGAGCTGCCCACCCCACCCTGGCATCATCGAGGACAGCACCATCTAAGCTGCTTACAACTCACCTCCTGTTTTCAGCTGGTCATTTAAGGTAAATCAGTGCTGATTTCTGTTTATCTTAGTGAGTTGCAGAAATCACTGGGGCAATTCAAACACTCCTTTACAGAAGATTGTGGGCAATATCATCTACAGGACAGGCAATGCACACAGCTAGAAGCTGTCTTCTGACATCTGATTTTAATTTACTGCAGAGAGTTGGGCAGAGTTCTTATTTCCATGTACTTGCATTTGGGAGTAGGTTGGATTTCCAAAAACACTAAGTGGTTCTGGAGCATAACTACTGTAAAAAATTAATCAGACTAGTAAGCCTAAGTCACTTTGGGACAGCTAAGAATTTCTCTGATCACAGTTAGAGCACTTTTAATATCCTCCTCTACTTGCCTTCTAGCATAAGGACAGTGTTTTATTCATGCTTCATTTATGATAAAAAAGCACCCAACATTTCAAGCTGGCAAGATAGGGCTTGCATGTAGTGGGAAGCAACGCACTGAAATCACTATTAAGGCAACATTTTGGACTCTTCTGGAGGGGAAAGGCAGGATATCCCAAATAAGTGACACAAATTTATTCAGCCTCCTCCTCATGATGAAAACTATCAGCTGACTTTCAAACAGAGGCAAACTGAGTCCTCATACAGCCTTAGTAAAATCAGTGACAGTATTCTCAGGGTTGAGTATGGTTCTGTACATCTTAATGCAAACATTTTTACAGATTATGCCCACACTGCATAACCATAGACTTATACTATAGTCTGTGACAAATAAGGTTAGCATATTAAAAAACAAAAAACAAACAATCCCTCCCAAAAAACCCCAAAAGCCAACACCAACCCTCCCACCACTACCACAAAGAAGCTGCCTGAAAACTCACACTGTATTGACTGAAAATCCTGAAATCCATTACCCTGTCAACTAGAAAAATGAAAAGCAGCCCACTTAAAGAGGATACCTAATGAACAGATTTCTCCCACCTCTGAGCAAAGAGCACTTAGGCTACACAATCATCGAAACACAGACACCAGACACCAAAGCAATAAGGAATAATTTTATTCTCCATTAATGTGCATTAGTTCTAAGCTCAAAGTCTTGCTGTGCTCCACAGCAATGCAGAACTCTTCCAAATGCCCCAGCAACTGCCTTGTAATCTTAGGGCTGAAAGGAAAAGACACACTGTACATGGACCTTAACATTAGTGCTTGCACACTTCCTTCTGTTTTTCCATTGCTAGCTTTGTTTCAAGTGTGTGGTCCATGACAGAAATTCACTTCATTGTTAGATCAAAGAAGGCATTTTAGCTTACACCCCACAGGCATGTAGTTGAGAGACAAATTATTCCCAGTTTCCACTTCTATGCTTCAAATGTGTTAAGAATACAACATGAAAGCTAATAATAGTTCAGTGTGTATGCTGCATAAATAGTGAGGGCTCCCTTGAATAAGTCTTCTCCAAATCTCAAACTTTTAATAGCAGAGGTGAATGCCTTGGTCTTCCCATGAAGTTTATCAGCCTTGATGAGAGTGAAGAAAAATTCACTCTGACTAAATGTCCATAAGTGATCCTTGGTAAAGTAAATCCAGTGGCATTACACTCATTTCCTACTGAACTGTATCTGACCTCTTTCTACTCCTTTGCAATGTGCAAAATTGGCAAACTTAAAAAGAAAAAAAGAGACCAGTTCCCCTAAGTCAAAGCAGAGATATGTCAAACAAACAGACTGATCTACAGAACAGATTTTAGTCTCAGGTCCTCTGACACTCTTGCAGGGAGAATGAGCACGTAGAACACAATTCCTCGCCTTGCACAGCAAGCAGGAGAGACGTCCTCCAGTTCAAACACAAGTCCTCTAAATCAGTTGTCACTGTGACCTTTGTAGAAGACATCTGAAAGCTGCACTGATCTTAAAGTATGCTCATGACTCCCAAATTGCAGAACAACTGAAACATTTTGAGTCACATTAGTGTAATCTAGAGGAGAGTTTCAGTGTTACCACCTGCATCTAAGTGACTCACCTTTGGCTTCCATCACAGTCAATGGAGAAAACACAGTACTTCTAGTTCTTTATTTGTCTCATGTTAACAGAATCATGTTAACATAAATCATGTGGATTATGATTGAAAAGTGTCTCTTCTTCACACAGCTATAAAATCCAGCAGAGGGTGATGATTTAGGGTGTAGACATCTACCTGTAAATAAACAAAATTAACATTTTCAGCCCAAAACTGTGACTGGATTTCATTCTGGGCCAGCAGTAGACTTCATGTCTATGGTTTTTATCACCAAAGTACAAGTGCCAGTAATGAATGGAAACATGCCAGCTCTTAGGTGAAAAGGTCGCCCCAGGGAGTAAGGGGATTTTGCAATTCTATTTCCAAGGCCTATCCACAAAGGCTCTGTGGTGTTTGATTTCCATTACCACACCTACCAATGCCACCATTTCTTGTAATCAGTTGACAGTTTAAATAACAACATCATCCTTAGAGCCTAGATCACTTTCAGTCGTTATCAATCTTTTAGGGATTTCTGATGCTCTGGTTTGTTGCATCATTTTTCAGATCACTCTCAGGAAAGGATATAACCTGGAGGGCTGAATGGACAGCCACTATAAAACCTACACAGAGAATTCAAGGTCACATTAGCAAAGTCATAATGTTTTCTTCTTCTTTTGTATCCTCAGTGTAATTTATTCAAGGAAACATTGTCCACAAAAGAGACAGGGTGTGCTCAGTCTCTTCTTGTGTTTGAAAGGTTTGCATTATATTGCATGTGGTGTAGTTTGCATCCAGCTCTAAGTACAGATGTAGTACAATCCCTCAAGATTTCTTCTTGTGAACAGATCATAAAAACTGAGGTGGGTCTACTAGAGTCAAGAGGAATATTGCAGGAGTAGGACTATAAAATCACTGCAATGACAGTAAGCAAGCTTGTCCTTTGTATGCCAGCTTGATTGTTGTGCCTTGCCAGTCAGTCAAGAGGAATTTATGCCTTGCTGATGAAAAGCAGCCTTAGCTAGTAAATCTGGAGTAATATGAATAAGCATCTGTTTATAGCTAGAAAGAAAAGTCAAAATGTTTCCTAATAGCAATCCCTTTAAAAACATACCCATTTCATTTTAAACCAGACAGAACCACAAATTTCTTCTTATACCTCAAACTCTACTCCTAGATTATAATTGTCCGAAGGGCTTCCATTAGTTGGTACCACTTAAAGATTACAGTTATATGATTTCTTGAAAGTTTGCCAGAACATTGTTTTATACTTGTAAAACCACAAAGCTATCTAGGTCTCAAGCCTTGCCTACAATAATGTATGTGAAATGGCAAACTGTTACTCCTGCTTGTGTCTACCTTCCACAAAATCATTATGTAAAAGAAATATACTACAAAAGTCCACATGCAAGTTGATTGACAGGAATATCTACAAGTCCTTCCCCTGATTGCAGCAACACAATAATTTTCACATAACTGCCCTTGCATGGTGCACCTTTTTCCACGCTTTACAGATGAGAAAGCACAGCAAAGTGAATCAAAACCATCAGCCCAAGGTCAAACAGGAAATGTGCGACAAAGCCAGGAACTGATCTGTAGATTCCTCACTCCCAAGGTAGCACCTATCTTCAAATCTAGTTTTGATTTCTCACACTGCTGACAATACGATATTTAAGCCTTGATCATTTAAATCCCTAGTGAATGAAAAGCAATACATATTTTTATTTCTATTTCTAAAATACAAGGCTAGAAGAGGAAACCCTGTGCAGATGGTAAGTAGCTCAAAAGTTTATCATCATGCCTCTCCATCATGAAGAAATGATGAGGCTGGTACTTGGCATGATCTGCTCTTCTGACAAGGAAGGGAACAAAACACCTCAAGGAAGACAGAAATTTGAAGTCCAGTGGTATGTGATGCAAGTCTATCTGGCTTGTGTCACTCAGCTCACTGGCAAATATAAGCAGTGTTCATCTGCTAACAGTTAGCTCTGTCTAGACATAGTGTGCTCTTCATTAGCTAATTGTTCACACCTCTCCCCATAGGCTGCAAGACAGCAAGAGAAATAGAGGCAGAATGTGTGTCTGTGCAGCAAAATCTACTCAGTAAGTGAAAGGCAGGCCTTTTGCACTGCACTCTTAACCTGACAGGTAACTCAGCAGTTGGATGGCCTCTGTCAGGAGCTCTGCAAGTCATCATTTCAAAGCCTAAACAACTGTCTTTGTCACTCACTTCATGTACAACGAGTTTTCTGTGCATACACGCCTTTGCAGCCCTTCCTGGTGCAGGGCTTGTCTGCTTTTGTGGGTAACGGTGGGGAAGAGAGTAATAACATTGTGAATACACTCAGTAGCTCAAGCTAAGTGTGATATGGCATCGGCCTCACAGTTTTATAATTATCAAAATGTTGCATGTATATTATCATTCAGGATTGCTGTGCTTTCTCCTAGAAACTAAAGAAATACTGTGTAAATCTAGCTTCTCTGAAGCATTACAGAACCAGGAACACACTCTACAAAATTATTCCTCTTTATACAGGAGTTTAGTTGTATTGAATGGATTATGACTAGAATTAGTCAGAAATTTTTCAGTGGAACAATTTATTTTGTTAGAACAAGAGCATTTCATGGGAACATATCTAAATGAAACAAGGAACTTAAATTTAAATCTCCTAGAGTCTTAGAGGTACCGCTTACTCTGGAGAAGGATTTTATTAAAGCTGCGTGGTGCCATTAGGAGTAGCTCAGCTGGTTAGAGCAGGATATTAATAATGCCAAGGTTGTGGGTTCCATCCCTGTATAGGCCCTTCACTTAAGAATTGGACTCCATGATCTTTGTGGATCCCTTACAAATCAGGATATTCTGTGATTCTGGTAATTGTAAAACCTACTGTTAATAATAAAAAAGCACTTTGACTGTATATAATTAAGTGTGGGGAGAACTCTTTGCTCACCTATCATAAGATTGATGACCTTGACTTGCAGCCTGCATTGGGTTTAACTGGTGAGTGTGGACATGACCATTCCTGCTGCTCATCTCACTTCTGACCACACTAGATTTCTGTCCTTCTCACAGGAGCAGTAAGGACAATATATGCTGACTGCTCAGCCACCCTCATTTACAGCCACAGCTACCCACAAACACCTGCCAACTTCGAATTCCATCAGCCACCTTGAGAAACAACACCAAGACAAAGAAGGGAACAACACCCACAAGCCTGACAGCAACACAAGATTGGCAGCTGAAGGCAGCAGTTTGTAATTAAAAACTCGGAATGGCCATAGGGGCTGAGGAACAGAAGAGGGATGGAAAATTACTTAAAAATGTCTTTTACATATTCTGTCTGCATTGCCACTGTAGTTGTTTCCTGTCTGATACGAGCAACTTTTAATCTCAGCATTTCATGTGGGAGAATTTTTCTGTCTCCAGGTTCTAGTTTTGCTTGTTCAGCATTAATACCACCAAAATCTGAAGCAGACACACAGTTTTTAAATATTTCCCTGAAAGAATAAGGAAAAGTCTCAATTACACCGAATGGCTTTATAATGTTACCGGGGAGATAGGAAATTCCATTTTTGTTGGTTGTGCCAGGTTTGGATAGATACAGACCACTTTGAAAGGAAAACAACAACTGCAAATATAAATGGAAAAATACATTCGAGAAATAGAGTAAAACTCTTCACCAACCCATGAAAAGCCACAGAAAACTAGGACCGGATGCCTTTTGGCTGGCTCACACACTGTCACAGCAACTGGCTGGCTCCTGGCCCTTCTACACCAATCTGACTGAGTAGCCAGTACAGTCCTGTAGCACACCTCAGAAGAAATATGCCTCAGAAATATCTGTTTCAACTCATGCTTTTCACAAGATTGTCATTTTAAAGTAGACAGTTAAATGATTCTCAGTCATGTCTGAAAGCCACTTCAAAGCTCTGTACAAATGTGTCTTCACTGTTTCTGAACTCACCATAAATGTGTTTTGAAACACATCCTCCTCCAAAAATGCAGCAAATGTATGGGGGCTTTTATGAAAACAAAATACTACATGAGTTTTAGGCCTTGCCTAGAAGAAACTATGCATGCCAAAGCTACCTTGCCCCTAACCTTCTGCTTTGCCACCTAGGTTGTCCCTTTGCTCATCTGTGGCTTCTGCACATTCTGCTTGTTGAGATTAACTTTCTGTATTTGTGTATATATGTGTATACACAACAGGCTGCAGGTGCATTGTATACACACAACATATGTAGTGTGGTTTAGACAGAAGCAGGAAAATGTGCGCTACTTCTGATCAGGAAAGTGTCACAGAGCAAGGCTATGGTTATTATCTGCCCTAACATCACTATAATTAAGCCAAGTGATTCATTGTATGGGAACCAAGAAACTTAAATTGTCCATTATTTTCAGCTTTTTGAGTGAGTGTGAATTTTACAGGTTAAACATTTTAAAGGTTATGCTTATTTTGTCATAATTTCCATTTCATTTGTTTTTTCTTTTAGGGTGCTTTCTCCTAGAAATAAAGGATATATATATATATACATATAGAAAAAGGAAAACCAATTCAATGAGGCTTAAAAATTACATCAGAATTTAATGAAATTAAAACTTATCTGATTTAAGCAGAACTACAATTGTTCAATTTTTGCTACAATGGGAAACTACTTTTGGCATTCACACAAAGGCATATGAGAAACAGGTCTTTTATTATAGAGAAGGTAACTCCATTACATGCAATCTTACACAATGAACATAAAAAACTCCAAGTTTTTATAGATGTCACTTTGCTCCAGCCAAACTGTGCACAAAGGAAATTCTTCATATGAAACTTCATTGAAGAGGCTGTGGTCACAGTTCCTCACAGTATATAGTTTGCTACTGCCCTAAAATGGTAACAGAGAGCATTAATAAAATGCTTAGACATAATAGAACACACCTGGAATACTGTTCCAACCTGCAGAGTTCAAACTGATTTCAAGAAACCCTGTAATCACGGAAGATGGCACTATCCAAAAAGCCAGAAGGTTATTTTTTTTAGCTGCTCCTTCCAGAGCAGAAGTAAAACATTTCAAATACAGACTCTATATGGACAATTTCTTGAACATATCAGGGACATCACCCAATAAGGAACTTTTCCTTCATTATATGACTGCTTCTAAATCATCACCTGATTTGAAGCCAACTACTGAAATATGTAATCACAAGTCCGTATACTTCTGTCCTGATTTGGCTTGGCTCTGAATATCTCTCATTATACTAATTCTCAATTTCAGAGGAGAAGCCAAATATCAGGATAAACATAACTTATGTTTTATTAATGTAAATCCCCTTTTTGACAGCTGGGACACTGTGTGGATTTTATTTTTAATAAATTTAACAAAGATAAGCATAAAATGAATATAATTTGTAGGGTTGGTCTAAAACTAGCTAATTCAAGTGCCTGAAGTGAAACAACAAACGGAGTTTCAGATTAATGGCTGACAGCCTGTAGCTTATACTGAAGTCAGACCTTATTCTCATTCTAACAAGGAAATATTTCCCAGAAATATATGCATTGTCCCTGGAGGTTCCTGCATTGCACACCATTCTCTTAAGGTGAAGTTGCAGCATCCCTCTCCCACCCTTCTCATATCTTGTATTTTTTAAAGCTGAGAAGACTAGCTTATGCAAGGGAGATTTAAGACCCAAACCTCCTGTCTGGTAATTTTAAATTCAATGTTAATCACCTGTTACCACACAAATGCACCTTTTGCACTGGCAACTTCTGCCTTTTTTCAGTCCATAAACATCTGTGAAAAATGCCTTAGGCTTCACTGAGTATTTCTCTTCATCGTGCAAATTCTTCCCGCTGTATTTACCATTCTATGGCAAATTAACACTGGAAATCCTTTATAGTTAAGATTTGGTTTTCAGTTTAATTGCAAAAGAATGTAGTTACTTTATCTTGAGAGATTATATTATGCAGCTCATGTTTTGCCAATAATAACAGAGGAACATACCCTCTATTCTGACAATTGACCGTATAGCAGCCTATAGCTTATTTATCCACTGGGGGTTTTAGCAGATTTAATGACTGCACTATAGGACCTGGTTCAGTTAAATAACTGTATTTTTATCAAATATGCCTACATTTTTTTAAAAAAGTGATCAGACCAGCTTATTATATGTTCATAAACTGTCATGAAATTAAAGCAGTGTACAAACAATGTGTGGACTAGTCTCAAATAGTAGAAGGCAAAAAAATATCTAAAATTTGTTCCCTGCAAAGGTTTCAATTTTATCTGGACTAAAGTGTGGCTTCCCATTCCCAATTCATATATTACAAACTCCATGCTCAGCAAATTATGTGCTCCGTTTGCCAAGTACTTCTAATCATCACATTTTGGAATGTGCTTTTCTGTTTATTAATGGTCTTAAAAAACAATCCCTGGCCTCAGCACCTTTTCAGTGAAGCCATTGACAAATTTGCTCTGATTTCAGTAAGGTATCTGCCTTCTTTTTATGCTGTATATGTATTTTCTAGAACTGCTGAATTATAAAATGTATGGTGTGGAAAATTATATTTATGTTCAATAAATTAGTTCCATATTACTCTAAGCTGCCTTTATGTATTGTCATTTTTATTGCATCTGCCACTTTTTTACAGCACTTTAGTAACCATTTTGCCATGTGAGAGCAAGTCCTGGGGAATACTTAACTCAGAAATAAGACAGAACTTGTACCAGAACTCAAAGTATGTATGGCACAAAATCTCAACACCCCAAAATGTTATGTCAAGGAAGTACAAGATTCTTTGCAGCAGTTCTTGTTAAAAAGACCTTTCTTTACACTGACAGGCAACTTTAAGCAGCAAACTTATTTGTGGGGGCTTTTCAGTTAAGGGATGGGGGGAAAAGGGTTACGTATGACAAATTCCTCATTTCAAATCATGCAAATAATTGGCTCCATGGGGTGCTTATTCTAGAGACAATTTTCACAACCTTCAAGAGGGTACTTATAGATTTAATTTGTGAGGCAAAACAGTGAGAAGGAATGAGAAAGTAAGCCCTATAGAAAATTGGAGAAATGTTAGGCCTGTGTGTATTGGAGTAGAAACTATTGAAATTGCAATCAAACTGAAGAAAACATTCAGAGGATTTTTTCTTGTGACTTCTGTAATATATGATGCTCCCATAGACAAAAATCTTTTTAGAGCTGCCATACTGCAAACCTCCCCAGATTACTACTGTCTCACTGAGTTGGCTCATAAAGTCAAGTTGGCTGAGCAATTTTTAAATAAACCCATAATTTCACACGGAATGTGCTGGGACATATTCACTTGCTGCTTTGTGTTGCTGGAATAATGCAGAGCAGTCCAATGAGCAGCTGAATGTAGCAGAATCTGAGCTTCTAACCTGAATTAAAGACCATTTCATCAACAGTTTAATCCATGTTAGCTATTTATGCCAAAGCTTGCATTAAAGATGTACTGTACTGGGGTTCAGTCATATCTTGAGAATACCATTCCCCATGGAGAAAGACTCCATATTTTGTTGAGTTTCTAGAAGTGAGCACATGATCACTCTGGCACCTTCTTTTACAGCATTATACCAGGGTCTGCAAACACAAAGGAGTTGGGATGAAATACTGCCCCTCTCCAAGATGCAAACCTTTGGTTCTCTGGTCACTATTGACTAGAAGCAAGAAGGACAGTAGTTGCAGGACAGGGAGAGTAAAATCTAGTTTTCCCGCCTGAACCTAGAAAACCTCTTCGTTAAAAATGGAGCATGCAAAGAGCTGAGATTCCTGTGTTTGGAAAGAGGTATGGGAAAAACAAAGTGCCTCAGTGTATTCTCAGATATTGCAAAGAGGAGACCCTGTGTTGGAAGGGGATTGCACTCTTCCCCCTTAGGCCACCTCTCCTTCCATGAAAAGCTGAGCAGAAGTTCCCTGAGTGTTTCTGGACTTGTGTAATAGTGTCAGCATTTATTCTTTCCATTTTATCCTTCAAAAGGAAACCAGGACATAAGAGTGTATTGATTCTTTGGGGAACTGATGTCCCCAAAAGAATAACATTGACAGAGGGCATCCTGGAGTGAAGGCACAGACAGCTGACCTACCTTCTTGCCATGGTCTTCAATTTTAATTTAGTTAAACATCAACATTTTGCCAAACCACCAAAGTCCTTTGGAAGAGATTTTTCCAAAGGAAAGATGGCTTCCTAGTTGTGTTCTGATCACTTACAAATCTACTATAGCTCAAAGCATTATGTCACCTCGTCTGATTCACAGCCTGGCTTCTTTTCACACAAATTAGGCAAATTCTCACCTAATGTGCGTAAAATTTTTAATATAGACAAAACAAGTTGAAGTTTTAAAAAGTCACAACTGATAAAAATTTTTCTGTTGTTCTATTTCACTCCATATTAAGAATTACCTGGTTTTGGTTTGCATTTTTTATTTTTTTGCTTTAGGACTGTGAACATGTATGAGTTCAAAAGCATTATCTTTTTGATTCCCCTAGTGCAGACACGGTGCAAACATGAAATGTTCCTTTTTGATAAATCACTTTCCTTAGAGAAAGTGCTTGAATACTGTGATCATAGTGCTGTCCCATCTGTAATACTACCTTCCTAAACTCTGGTCAGGTTCTAACAATCTGTGGTCAAATGTGCTTAATAGATCTACAAGAGTCACTAATTGATTTATCCCTTTTGTAAGAATACTTCACTGTATTTTTTCAAGTCAATTGGCAATCATCACTGTATGGTTCAGACACTGCTCCCCACACTGTTCAATGTATGTCTTTAAACTACAGCCACACCATGAGGAGACAAAGTATTGAAAACTCTGGGAAGGTAAAGTGAGGTAAGGTCAAGAAAATACAAAGATAAAGCTGAGACAAAGGACTGTCCTCTCAGAATCACTCACAGATTTCTTATTTAGCCACTCTTTGTATTTCACACTCAAGGATGTAGGAGATGAGATGATGATAATTCATCGTCTGGTCCAATGATTGAAAATTCCTCTGCTCCTGCAGGGAGGATTGGACTAAATGACCTTTTTAGGTCCCTTCCATCTCAAATCATTCTATGATTCTGTGATCCTGTTTAGCTAAAAAAGCCATCATACTCACCCAGTCTGTGTCACATCTCAGGGCCCCTAAATGGACTTTATGGACTTTATGGACTGGACTGATCAGACAGCTTAGGCAGCCTGTAGTAATTTGGCCTTTCGACGAGGTTATCTTCCAGGGAAACTGCCCAGTAATCCATGCAGAATTCCATTTTTACTTGTCCAATGTTCATTCTTGTCATTTTCCTACCACGTGTTCTTTAAGAGTATAGCATACTTTAGTGCCCGAATTATTTTCACTTTTCTAGAGATTTTGACATATACGAGAGAAAACCAAAGGCCAGTACAAGTTATCTTCTAATACAGGTAAAGCCAAAAAAGCCAAAAAGGTACTTATCTTACCAAAGATGCATCTGCAAAGGCACGTTCTGAAGGATGCTAACAATTTACCACTCCTGCAACTTAACAAAATAAGCAGATCAAGCCTGCTGAATGTCAACGTCTTTAAGATTAATATAAATGTTCACATCAATCTGTGGCATTTATTTTCTCTTTCCACAAAGAGAAAAGATGAAAGAGAGAAAATGAATATACTGTGAAGCCTAGATTTAAAATGAAGGAGAGCTAAAAGATTGTTCTTTAAAGTAACCCATGAATTCTTAGAGAACATTCCACTCTGCGCATAGAGGAATTTCAAAGCAAAACAAAATAAATCTCTTTTTATCATTTTCAGAAGTATAAAATGTAGTATCTGACCACATTCACAAGAGTCACATTCTTTTATATTTCATGTTTCCATTATTGTGCATTATTCCTCTAAGAATCAATTTTAGCAGCACTGATGGTTTAAATTCAGCATAAAAATAAAATTCAGCAAATGTCATGGCAGCATACCAACATTTAATGTCAGGTTCCCTTACATTCAGCACTTTGTTGAAGCTTCCTATCCATCAATTAGGCAATTTTGGAATATTTTCTTTGTAATTAAAAATAAATCTCTTGTGATAGGTATTGTTCTGTTGGAAGGATTGCCGCTTCATATACCATCCTCAGTATATGTACTTGTATGTGCATTTTTTCAGTTTTCTGGTATTACTCACTATCTTTATAATTAAGCAGTTTCTTACTATGAAGACTTCGTATTTAATGCACAGTTATGCACGTGGACCCATGCAGAGGGTCAATCTATTTCCCAGCAAGTCTACAAAACTCTCTAGAGTCAGCCTGCAAAGACTCTAATCACAGGAACGAAACCTTAAATAAGTGTGAGGAGGCCACACCAATTAAGACAGGAAACAGTTTTCAACATTACTCAGGGGCTCAGGAGGAAAAGTGGGGTGACGTGAAAAACAGAAGGAATAGGAATGCTTGGGTGAAGTGAGCTGAAGAAGACATTCCTGCCATTACAGGCTGTGAGAAAACTGAAAGAAAGAAAATACCTGGGTCCCATGGTGACCTTTAATTCTGAGCTCAGTGTAGACTCCTTGCCTGCACTGAAACCTCTCACCACCCTGATGAGAATCAGCCAGCATTATGCAAGTGACTCTCAGGACAGACTTTCTGCAATCAGTATGGCTCTGGTTTTGAACTGTACTCACACAATCTATAGAAACATAGTTTCCTACAGGCACATAAACGCTGCTCTATAGCTGCAAATATCTGTTAGAGGTATTGTACATTTATCTTCCGCTCATTATGATTAAATATACAGTATCTATGCACTGACAGCTGGCATCCAGGGCAAATAATTACACACTGCTCTCATTAGACTAGCCCTTGCCAACATAAGCTGGAGAGCATTATCTTCATTAAAATATTTGCTCTTGAAAATCACACTTTTAACTGTTGTATTCCTTGACATTTGTTTGATGTTATGACAATTTAATTTGAATAGTAATTCATTCATGGTGAAACAGCAGCAAGAAACCTTTTAATCATTTAGTCCTAAAAAACACACATCCACAATAATTCGTTTCAATATCTATTTGTTTGTTTAAAGGCTTTAAGACAAAAGTTTTCCATAAAGTCCAATTACTTCATCAAAGCAGCACGATTTTCAGCTATCTGCCATCCTACACATTCTTGAAATTACAGAATAATGAATGGTATCACCACAGACTAAGGCAAGTATAATCTGTAAAAGATTTTTTTGGGTGAAATATATTTATGACTCGTTAATGTTTACTGCCATACACTGTATACTTCAAAGCACAGAGCTGGTCCTGGAAAGTTTTACAGCATGAGGTGTGAAATCTGAAATACCACAAGGACAAACAGCTCAGCCCAGACTTGTCTGAATCCATGCAACTCACTGTAAACAGAAAGGATTGTCCATATGAAACTAAGTAATAGCAAAAATATTGTCATGTCTTATTGCTTTTGTTTAAACTATTATGCAGTGAATGTGATCTTTAATAATGTAGTAAGCAGACAGCCCTCTGATTTTGTCGTTCAATTCCATCTTGCTTTAGCTGGGGTGTTCTGGTCTGTATATAAACAAACACAGGCTTCTTTTCATAAGACAAGGATGGATTAAGCAGGGGCTAGGAAGCAGTGCTGTGCAGCTTTTCCTGTGTGCACCAAGACTGTCAGTCATTGCATCAGTGAGGCATGGGTGATATGAAATCATATCATCATTGGACCACTACACTCCTAATCTGTAGAATCACATTTGCAGCAGGTATAATCCTGGACTGCTTAAGTAATTTGTATACAGTGACAGCTTCTGTTTGCACACTGATTTTTCATGATCCCCTTATTTTAAAACTGTATCACAGTTTCACTGGACTTCCTAAGTGCTTGAGCTATAAAATTTAGGAGAGGATTTATCTTCTCCAGCTTCAGCATTTTTCACTAATAACATTGATGCCCAGCAATCTCTTCCAGCCAGTGCAAATGAAAACTGTCTAGATGTACAGCATACAAAGTATTCTTGTACAGAAACATCCTCCCAGTGCTCATCAGGCCAAAAGCTATTTCCTTTCTGTTTACTCACATCCATGGAAATGAATGAACACTGCAATGAAAGGAAAGCCTTTGTCTTAAAGGGCAGCCTGTCATTAAATCTTATTTTATGCTCTTTTTTTTTCTTTCAGTCCTCTATCCTAACTCTAAAATATAATTCTTTAAGCATGCAAAATTTCAGGAATGCCTGCAGGTATACTCTAAAGAAATGCTATACTCTAAAGCACTTTTGTAGTATTATATGTGTGAACTGAAAACTAAAACAAGTGCAATATAGCCTATGCTGCTCATACTGCTAATAAGAACGTGTGTACATAAACATAACTCTCTGCATTCATAGTGTCTGAGACTGAAAATGCAAAATAATTAGGCCAAAACAATCTGTTTTAAAAAGAGGTTCCAATTTTCTGTTGTTCCAAACAGAATATGTTTTTCCAAAATTAAAACTTACTGTACGTTCTGCTTCTGTCATGTTTCTCCTTTTTTTAAGGATGATTGTTGAAATACAAACAGCATCCTGATTTCTTCTGCATCTGAAAGGTATATGAAAAAGTGGTACCCATAGTGGAATTTCTCAGCTTCTCTAGTTAAAGTCAGATGCTTAAGGCCATTTAACACAATTAGAGCCAGATGCTCTCAATCACGTACAAAATTCCTTTGATATCCATGAAGACTGAAAAAGAATCTTGTTTTCTTTTTATAAGGAGTTTCAAAAGGTCTGTTTTTTAAGGCTGACTTCTAATTTTCTAAGGGGTCTCACTAATAAAAATACATTTTCCTTCAGGATCCATTAACATTTNCACAAATTAGCAAGGACAAGTAAACAGGACTTTTCAACTTCTTTATGCAGTCACAGGGAAAACACTAATATGTCATTGTTTTGTGACACCCTCATGGAAAGTATAGTTTCAGATAGAAAAGGCCACTGATGTAGGATGCTGCTATTTTAGTTGTTATAAAGAGAACTTTGTCTTTCTTAAAAAAAGTTCTCCTCCAATTAAAACTACCCAGATAAGAATAGAAGTGAAAACCGCACAGTTTCCAGGCTCTTGGCTTTAATTTTCATGAGTCCATAATAATATGAACTCAGTAGAATCACATTAGTGCAACTCTCTATAAGAGAAGGCTGAGGTCTAATATGCCTGCTGGGAAATAAGGGAGAAATAATTAACAGAAACATAATTAACAGAAAATAAAAATTCATAAAGAATTATAAGGCACCATCAGGTACTTAAGGGGTCAGCTCTGGAAAACATATAGATTTTAATCAGTTACTATCTCCCCAGAAATTTACTTTGCTCCACTGTGCAAGACCACTTCCCCCAGACAACAAAAATAGACTATGTGGCTGTGTCACAGCCATTTTGTTCTAAGTTTGGTCTACATTTGATGGATAGTGAGGGCAGCTTTACCTAAACTGTGAGACTGGCACTGCAGTGTCTGGAGTTCCCAGCTGCTGGCTCCCTGATGGGGAAACAGGATCCAGCACAGGGGCCAATAAAGGAGTTTGGGGCAAAAAGTGTCCCAAAACTGCCATGGGGACACCAGGCAAGTTCATCTGCCAGAGTTCTGTAAAGCAGAGATGCACATGCACATGCAAAGCCCTCTATCAAATGGTGGTATTCTTAGAGATGGGCTTGAGCTGCTGTGGCTCACAACCTGCCCATCTTTGGGGCCTGTTTTATTTAACTCCAGACAGAATTCCTCTGTAGCTGCTAGCTGGAATAATTTCTCATCCTCAGTACTAAGGAACCAATCACACTATAACAGATGTTATAAAACTATTTTAGAATCACAATAGATTTAATTAAGAGTATTGTTTATGCTTAATTAGGTTCATGCTGGTCTTGGAGGGTTTTCTGATGGAGTAGATTCTGAAAGATGTCTAATGTGATTATCTCCAAATAACTGCGCCTATTGCTCACCCATATTGAAAACTACAGCAATAATTATTTACTAAATCCAGAAGCCATAAACATGGTAGGGCAATTATAATATTTATTCATTTTAACCTGTAGCTCAGGGACTGAGGAATTTGGGGCCTGGTGGGGGAAGGTACATTTAAAATCCCACAGGTTGTTTTTGAAATAGACAGTTTATAAAACACTTCTAAGGGAATAAAGTAAGTGATACCAAACTCCTTGGAAGGGTAAAGCATCAGACAAAAATATCTGTCTATCACCTCCAAAAATATCGTTGTTGAAGAATTACAACCATGTCTTCAATGAGATTTTATAACTCGAGCTGATTAAATTCCATAGTCTGCTTATATGAGTAAGAAATTACCAAGGGCAGGAAAATGTGTTTGAGAAAAAATAAACTCAAAATTTTGAAGAAATTTCACTTAAAAGAGGGATGTGTTATTGGCTTGTTCTGAGCTTTCTACTTAATTTTCATTTTAGAATTCTATCCTGAATTTCCTTGTTTTATTTCTAACTGTTATGTGGGAAATCCCAAATCAGCCCTGCCACGTGTCATCCCTGCTAATGCCTTGCCCTGGTCGCACATCCACTGCCTGAGGTCCCATTGCTTTAGACTGATTTACAGAAGCCACAATGTGACCTGCTGCAGGATCACAGTTTATTTATTATATCAAGGCTTCAAACAGATGCCTTCATTCTCTGACAGAAGGAGAAAACATAGCACACTGGACCCATGTTCCCAGCACAGCATACATATGCCAGCATTAGGTGCATTGTCCTTACTGGGTAAGGCCATTACCTGAGAAAAATATCTCTCCCACCTCTTACAAAATCAAGAAATATTTAAATGAAGTGGTATTTTTATAAAGGAAATATTCTTATATTACTGGTGGGAGAGGAGGGAGAAAAATCTTATGCTCTGTCTTGTACAGCCACAGACCATGTCAAAGAGAAGGAAGAAATGATGCCATGAAATTGCCTAAAAACTTCAGTTTCCCATAAAACAAGTCAAGGTTGGTTAATTTCTATTTTTTCTGTAAAGAAATAAGAAAAATGGTTATTGTTTGCTCTGCAGAGAAACAAAAATGAACGTTTAAACCTTATTTTTTAATCTTTTTTTGTGCTCAGCTGAGAAATGACTGGGAAATTCTGTGGTTTAAACATGCAGCACCTACACAGAGAGAGAAAGGAAGGTCTCACAAGAAACTGAAGTGAACCTAGTCCCCTAAAACAATTGGACAGAATATTTGCTCACAAGTTTCAGGAGGTGGCATTTGCATGTTTCCAAGGAATAAATCACAAGAAACCACAATTTATCATTAAGATGACTGCTCATCACAGCTCCCAGAAAGATAAAAGGTTGCCCATTATTTTTGCACACATTTATTCTACTACTGCCACCTTGAAAAGGAGCAGTTGGTCAATTGCCTTAGTTCCAAATAACAAAGTTTCAAAAGTGATTTTGGGCAGGGAATCCATTTTCACAGAGATACCTGTATCAGCACTCTGAGGGACAGACCTTCAGAGACAGAGCTGTCTCCAGCATTTCCTCCATACAGCGTCCTATCCATTACAAACCCTCCTTACAAACCGCAGTCTCTCCTGCATTCAAAGCACAGGGAATCCATCAGCATAAATCCCATTGTTGGAGCCAGGCATCCAACTTTTAAGCTTAATCATCATTACTTTGCTCAAGTCCCATTCTGCATCGGGCCCATTGCACTCATAGGCAAAGGCATTTCATAAATTTTTTCCATCAGAAAGGTAACATATTCTTTCCCTTTAAAATGTGGGCAACAGAATATTTTAGTATTCCAAGAATGAGAACAACACACATAACTGTGGGAAAAAAATTGAATTATGTTCTTGGCAGAACCCTCTGAGCCACCTAAGGCACTCCCTATGTCTGATTTGGAGTCAGGATGAGTGCTTTATGCAGAATTTTATCTTGCACTTGAATATGTGTTTTTTCATCAGCATTCTCTTCTGTACTCCCTATTTCTCTCTTTGCCAGAATGTGAGTGACTACATACAGTGGAAGCAGGGAAGAATCAAAGGCTGCTCTCCTGCAGCAGCATTTGTAGTAAGCGAGACTAAAATGCATGGAAAGGTCCAGGGGAGTTAAAGGCTTTCTTGAGGATTTAACACACTTTAATTCAAAACTTTCAGAGGAGGAGACTGACCCTTCTTGAGAATGGCATTGAAACAATTCACACCTTTAGACCTTTTAAGACTCTTAAACAAGAATTGCCTATATCAAAGCTCACCTTCCTTGTGGGATCACCTACCAGAGACCTTGCATGTAACCACCTCTGCTTCAGAAGCAAAGAGCCCATCAGCTCAGTGGTACCAGACCACAAGGTTGAACTTATGTCAACATAAATCCTATTGAGTTGAGGGGGCTACACATCCTCACACACCCACAGCTCTTGGGGGACTAGTCTCTATTTAAAATCAGATGACCATGAAAATACAGCCATAAACCCTATCTACATGAATGTGTGGTACTCTTGTAGCTTATATGATGTCATTTGGTTTGTATAGAAATTATGGTCATTAAAATAGCTGATGATAACTGGTAAAAGCAGTTTTAAGGTGCTGGAGATGCAGTTCTGGAAATGCTTTGTGCTTGCAGCTTACTTACTTCTGTCTCTATTAAATTTTAGGCTCTCTTTAAATCCTCTTACTTCATCTCTCCATGCAGTTCTCACAGACTGCATGTCTCAGAGGCTGAATCAACACACTCAGCTCAGAGAACTTTCCTGTAAAATTTTGACACAGATGAGAGTGAAACAATTACATCCTGTAGTTATGTAGAAACTCTTAAATTTGCCAGGCACTGTAGTCAGCAGTGGGCAAGGGTAAGATCCCACACCTTCTAAAGTTGGAGGAAATGTATGTTTATTCAACATTCAAATTCACACCTGAGTTTTACTGAACATGTCTCAGGTGGACAAATAAAGACTGTTTTCCTGTTGCTTGGGTTTTTGGGGTTTTTTCGAAAGAGTGAAAACATTGCAGTGTTCTTTCTCAGACTACAAACAACAACATGAATATTTAAATCTCCAAAAACTTTATAGTCTTTCAGATTCCTCCTGGCCTATTGGCTAAATCATTATTTAAGAGATGTACCCAGAATAGATTTGGTTCAGTGTACCTTGCAGAATAAAACTCAGCTTGCTCTGTGTAATTTAAATAACATAGGCCCAGACTGCACTCTCAAATTTGTACTAGGGAATACTGACACTGTTCTGACAAAATTCGTAGAAACAGTCACTAAGATATAGGAGTTAAGTGGTATTTAGGAGGCTTTTGTTTCTACATCACTTGCAAATACAGGGCTGAGTAACACAGATCCAAAACCTGACCTTAACAGGTTAGAAAAGGACCATCTGATCCAGCCCATCTTCCTGCAATCACTTCTGCCAGTCCCTGTAAAGTCACAAGGAGAGATTAAAGTTGTGCTACCGCTGAAGTCCTGCTAACTATCCCTCAGATATAGAAACCCGTATCAGAAGCTGTGAGTTCATCATAATAACAGCAAAGATTCTGAATGACAGTGTGTTTAAGGGGTTTTTTTCTGCTACATATTTTGAATCGGAACTCTTTAAATTCTCTCTGCTCTCCTAAGCTGCAAAATATTAGAGATGTAGGATAACTTTATGAGTCACACAAAAAGTGACTCAGCTAAGGAAAGCACTGTGACAGTGAGAGTGACAGGTGCCCTGGAATGTAATGATGAGATGCCCTGACTTGGTGACCATATTCCCACTGCGATCAGAGAAGCACTCTCAGCTGGCAAGTGTACCCATGCTCACCATTGAGGCTGAAGCCTTATGATGCAGATTAACAACATCCAGTGATGCTGCTGGAGCAGATTTACTCTCTGTAATGACACGACTGAGGCAACTAATTTGTTTAAAATATTGAGAAACAGTATGAAAATCACTGGGCTTTTCTTACTTTAAAAGGGACTTTTTTGTTGCTATGGCTTACAGCACTGAAATAGCAGATAATACAAATAAATGCTACGTAGGAATATATGCAGTAGATTTTGGCCCTGGAAAAGGCAACAGAAAATCATAAAAAATTCTATCCTTTACTGAGAGGGTTTTGCTCTGTTTCTTGTGGAAACTATTTTACAGCTGCTGACCATTTGTCTGAATTAACAACAGACCTTTATTTCTTCTTGGTCTGACAGATTGTGTATGCTGGATTGCTCCATAGGATTTTTTCCTATGCATCGTGGCAGTGCATGTGCACATTGAATTTTTGGAGGGGGAGGGGAAAAGCCAGACAGATATCATTTGCTGAATATTGTATTCAAGGAGTTTTGAAGATATCCAGCATTACACGACAATTATAAACCAGCTCAACTGACTGCAAATTTTATTCTGCTTTTAACTGCCCTGTGAACATCCCAAGGAAATAACTGGCAGCCTGAGGAGTGTCAGATTAAATGACTAGTATTTAAGCTTTAAAAATGGTCATTAGACTTTCCCATTAGCCTTTTCTATTAGTTCAGCTGCAGCAGACCTAGCAGCACAGGGAATCCTGGGGTAGGCATGTTGCCATAGTATCATATTTAGCAAGATAACAATTAAATCTGCTGAAAGTAAGAGATTCTACTCATGGACACAGTACCAAGAGTGAAGAATGGAGCAGGGTTCCCAATATTGGTAACTGTGAATCAGAAGAAATGAACATTTTAATGTGTATGAGGAGCAGATAAAGAATTTGTCACATCACACCATCACCCTGACTCATCCCCAGGATATATCAGTGGCAGGCTCCTTATCTGTACTGGTCAGAACAAAAAACTGTATTCAGTATTGATTTTATGTACTGGAGTGAAACAAGCAGTCCATTTCACACATCTCACAATGACACAGATACTACAGTGCACAAATGCTTCTACCAAGGCTCTAACTTCTGTAAAATAGCACAAAACATTACTCACAGCCTGTGCTCAGATCTACATTGCAACATTAACTTGCACAGAATCCTTGTCTCCTTGGTCTTCCCATCCTCCCCATCCTTTTGCATGCATTCATTGGCAGAGCTGTTAGAAAATGTTGTTAGGAAAGAGACTTGCACTCTGCATGTTTTACTGTGCCTTTTTTCATAGCTCAGCCTGGGTCCCAGTCTGTGTCCTGCACCATTTTGTTCAGCACACAAAAAATTACAAGGCAATGGAGACTTGGCTTTAGACTTCTGACCCTAAATGAGGAGTAGGACATAAAACCATCTCTCAAGACAAAACACTCATTTAACTTCGGTTGTCAGAGGATAAATTCTGCTTACACTTGTTCAGAGCTGGAACAAATGCATCCACTTTTCCTTCAAATGCTTTTGTCTGGGTTAAAAAGTAGCAACCTTTAGTAAGGTCTCACCTGGTCAGAGGATGAGGAAGGTTCAACAAGTTTACACCTACATGGAGCAGACCTCATGGCTACAGCCTCACCTCTGATTTACATTTGCTGTCTCAATTTTTCCCTTTTTTTCATTCCCTGCTCTTTTACATTGGTCTCTAGATTCATTTTCTCATGCTGATACTTTCCCATTTCACTACACCGTTTTACTATTTCAAGATACCTGAAGTCCTATTAGTGACAATTTATTTAGTACATTAAAAATTGTCTTCTGCTTTTTGACATAAAACTAAGTGACCCTGTAAAACATCTAAGGGTTCTCACTCCCATGTGGCAGGGGATTAAAGTCAGATGGCTGAAAGATGCAGGATGCTCTGTCATTTGTCTCACCCTTTCTTAGAGGAGGGAGGTGCTGCCCTCAGGGATAGCTGGGTAACTCTTGGAGCAGACCTGGAGATGCTATAGTGTTTATAGCCAATTTATTAATTTCAAGGTCTGCTTCATGAGTACTTCAGAGAACTCTACAAAGAGGACCAACTTTCAACATACACTCTGGGCAGATGAGGTTGTTGCTTTGTCCATCCCATTTATAACCCCTCACTGTGTGCAAGCTAAAATCCTCGTTTAAGTACTTTGGAAAAGATGTACCCCAGCACCAGTCACACATGCAGGTTAAAAGCAGCAGAATGACACCTCTCTTTGTGCTTTATGATATTGCACAGGTAGTACCAAACGTGACACTGCAAAATGAGGGGACGATGGTATTTCCAGACCGCAAATCATGTCTTACATAAAAGCATGCAAGAACTCTATGTCGGTGTGGAAGACTGAATAACACAAACAAACAACTAGGAGGAGACAGGACATAGAGAGCCACATCCTGCCCATATGGAAAAACATGCTGGAACCCAGAAGAGAGGTGTGGTTGCCTCATGCCAGCTCCATGAACCGTTCTGCTGGGGCAGCAAAATGTTTCAAAGCAGGAAATTCAGATCCAGTCTCAGAGGTCTCAGCAGGCAACTGTAAAGCATGCTCCATGGAGCCATTTCCCTCTGCTTCTTTGATGAAAAGTGAGCAGCTTGTGCCCCTGGTTGAGACATATTTCTGGCAGGAGCATATGCATTTGATAAAAACAGCTTTACCATTCAAGAAGGGAGAAAGGGCTTTTTTCCACACCAGGAAAACCAGCACAATGTTTGTTTCTGTCCCTTTTGGGATGAACACAGAACTTTTCTAGATCTTTAAGGGAGGAAATAAAAATATCTTCTCCTCTCCTGAAACAGCCAAAAGTTAATAGTTAAGGCACTCATCTGGAATTCTACCTTAGTTGTCATGGCTCCCAGTACATACAGCACTTAAATCCTAGATGAGAGTCAGCTTATCAATCACTCAATCAATATAAGGAAAGCAGGTATACTATGAGGCCTGTTGCGTTATGTACACCCCATAAGAGACATGTCGAAAGATATAACTGGTTGATCAAAGCACAGTGCAGAGGATGTGAGAGAAGCAAGATTTTATGCATAAAGAACCCAAAAAGAGACATATGAAAAAGATGAAAAGCATGGCAGAACGGCCCTTTCTAGCTCCCTCCCATTATGTTTTGTCTCCTTCCCTCAGGACAGTCTGGCACAGTGACTCTGAATGCCTGACAGTGTGTTCTGCAGGAATACAGTAATTGCTGAGACATGAGTAGCCTCATTTTTGAGGCTGAGCAGGGAACACAGTTCTGAGTCCACGTGCATTAAACTGCTGCACGTATTTCTGCAAGACAGGAAGCCAAGGTGGCTGAGCTCGTCACATTCCTGAGCACCAAAAAATTCTGAGCAGAATCCCAATGGGCCTGCCAGGCTATCTCCTTTCAGACTGAAAGAGTTGTCAAAGCAAACCAGTCCCTGTGTCACCAGTGACTCCAACAACCCATCAGTAAACTAAACGACAAAACCAAGACATGACTTTAAGGCTGCAAACACTGTTTCAGAAGCCTGTGCCAGGGGGCCAGATGTTGCAGGAAAAACATCTGGAATTTTTGATTTCCTTTAAGAATGAGTAGGAGGAGAATTGTGATGTGGTATAAAAAATAGCCTGCTGCATAGTTCTTGGATTAATGACAAAATTATCTCCTTTAAAATACTGCAAAATGTAAGGATTTTAACTCATATAGGATGGCTTAGTAGTTAAAAAAATATACATGGAACAGAAATATGGAAAATTCTGAAAAGTTTCCAAATATGACATACCTCAAACACAGAACTCAAAAGAGTTTCAAAAGGGTATTTAAAAAAGAAAACTTTCCTTTCTATGCATAAACAAAGAACATGTTTTCATAGGGAGGAGTGGAGAAAGGGAGGAAGGGAAAATGGGGACAATTCAAATGAGGCAGCCCATTGGAGTTAGAAATAAACTTTAATGTGTACATGGGTCTCCCCTTGATGCTAGTACTGAAGGTGTAAATCAGGACTAGGCCTGGCCAGGGAGCATTTTACTGCTCTAAGACATTTTTTTTGGAGCTGCAAAACAGCCTATTATGTGCACACCAGGACAAAACTGAGACCTCTGAAGAGAAAGGCAGTAAACATTTCCTCTCCACCCTTGCATAAAGCTGGTGCTAATGAAAGCATGTGTACTGTAGGGAAAGGCAGCAAAAAACCAACCCGGAGTTTCCTGTGGTCCTCCCACCACCCTGGGCTCTTCTGAGGGAAGGGGGTTGCCCCACTGACAACTAGAAGTCTAAAACAAGTACTAGGGCTCAGATTTCAAAAAATGCCATGACTTGTGAATTAAGTTAGTGGGAGCTGCACTTGGAACATAGAAATGTACTGTCCAAAATCAGCTCCCTCAGAATTCCTTTCACTTACCAAAAATCAGTGGATACTTTCAGTTTAATTTTTCTGTGCTTTATCAAAAGTAAACCATCCAGATTCACAAGCCTGCACTGAAAAAACAGTCTCACAGAGCAGTGAGGGAAGCCCAGATGGAAACAAGTAATTCTGCCTTTAAAGGAGGGTTATAAGGCATGCAGCCACACACAGAACTGCCAGCCGAAAACAAGCCACAGGCTCCCTGCCTGTGCCGTGAGCGCTGCCCATCCTGCTCCAGGAGTGCCAAAGAAACCCTTCGGAGAAAACACAGCCTTGAAGCCATTAATTACTGGGCAATAATGTCTGTATCTAAGGGAACTGGCTCCAGTAACAAAGAAGTCACAGTGGTAGCACGACCTCACTTTTGAATTTTAATAATGTTCTTTCACCGTGGCTTGTTATATCATCCACATGTTCTGTATGTTAACTTCTAAGAATTACATGGAATAGAAAACAGTAGCTTCAAGTAACCTTTTCAACTGTGAAAAAAATGCCTTCCTTCAAGAAATTAGCTACAGCACATTTTATGTTTCTATTTCTTCTACCTATTTGGTGCAATTTATTTTCAGTGAAACATGTCTTACCCACCACACTGAAACCCAAACTGTCTTTTTAATAGGAATCACATTTCTTTAGCATTGAGTTTCTACTGTATTTTTCTAGTATTCTGGGAGTAGCTGTCCTTTCTGTGGCCAAATTCCTTTTTTTTTCTGCAAACCTTTTCTCAGAAATTTAACCAAATATATTTTCTCTTTTAATCATGTTGTCCAGTTTTTGGTTACAGTATCTGCCCCAGGTACTGCCCCATCTAGCATTTGCATGGGGAGAACTTGTTCCCTTTCAAGATTTTGAAACACATCTCTGTGTCTATAGATACACATAAGAATCCAGACAGATTTGATATGTCCTGCATCCTAAGAAAGATGATGGTGATGAAATTTGTTAGTAACACAAAATCAGGGACAAGCACAAAACAGAAGACGATGAACTAATAACTTCAGTTTTGAGAACTACGCTAATAAAACAGGACACATATAAACATCACCAGATGCAAGGCCACAGCTTTAAGAGCAAGTAACAGAAACACACTGTAAATTGAAAGACTATCTTCTGAAAATACTAGAAAAGGTGGAGAACCCAAGAATACTCACTAAACACAACGTTTATCAAGAGCTGCCACCGGCCAGGCTGTGAACAAGAAAATTATGAATCCTATTGCGTATACCAACAGTCAGAAAAATGCTCGTGTCAGTGTACAGATGGTCCCCTGGCACATTATACAAAGCTCAGGTTGGATTTGTTCATGGAAAGGGTGTGATGGTGAAAACTGGCTGTATGGACAGACAGAAGGCTAGAAAGCACATCTGCCAAGAGGCCCTGAAAGGCTTGGCCTGCTTGGTCCAGTGAAGAAAGGCTGAGAGTGATGATGGCTGATCGCTATAAATATAACAAATGAAAGAGACAAATTGTTATGCAATTTAAAAACGGTGCTGTCATAAAAGCAAATGGATAAGCAGTGTCTGATAACAAATTCAAGCAAAAAGTTATGTTTCCAACCGCAGGCAGCCCAAGCTTCCTAAATAGTCTCCCAAAAAGGGTATCAGATGCAAAACATCCTAACGATTTTGAAATCAAATTTGAAGAGTTTATGGAAAGATTCACATGATGCCATTTGTGACTTTTTGCAGCAGCAGAAGAACAGCTCACTACATGGACCTTTGGAGCTTCTTTCATGATATATTTCAGTAACTGAAAAATTAATATGATCCAGATTCTTACTTGCTATCAGAGTAATTCTTTTAATTCCACTAGATCTG
Organism: Drymodes brunneopygia; assembly: GCA_013400955.1. NCBI lineage: Eukaryota > Metazoa > Chordata > Aves > Passeriformes > Petroicidae > Drymodes > Drymodes brunneopygia. The sequence continues at coordinate 361,987 of VZTZ01012596.1, forward strand.
ATCCTTTCTATGACCATTGAGATTTTAACCTTTTATGTCAGTTGTCTCCGTCTGTATTTTAACTACAAATGAACTTATAAAAGAAACAATTATTCTTAGGTGAAGGCCTTCTGTAAATCCTACCTGTTACATTATAATTTGGATAAAATTGTTTTAGTAGCTTAAAGCAGAGCAAGATTTAGCAGACCATTTCAAATACTGTTTCATTACATCCAGAAAGATGGGATTGGCTGATGTGTAAACACAAAGCAGCCACATCCTACCTGAAGAAAAGAAAAAAAATTTATGCTACATTTGGTTGGTTACACAGTGCAGATGGGCCTAGCTGTCTCCTCAGATAGTGTCTGTGTTCAAAGAGTAGAAATCTAGACGACAAACTCCTAGCGAATAAAATTCAATGTCAGAAAAAATGTATTCTCTAAGCAGCCCGTGTTCTGCCCTGGCTGGAGCACAGACACTGACAGCACAGCACCTTCCCAGCAGACCTGGAGCAGCCCTGTGTGTGCCTCTGCCTGCTGTGAATCAGCTGTCCAGTTTGCAACAGTGAGGTGTGAGAGTTTCTCCTGAGCTCATCCGTGTTTATCTGAGGAAGCACAGACGTAGCAACAAACCCAAAGCAAACTCTCCTCTCCACCATGGGTGCAGCCAGAGCAGCTGCTAGATAAGAATTACCCCTCCCTTTACACCTAACGTGAAGGAGGAGTGTGTTTGCATTTTCACATACAGTTACATTATATAGGGTGAGCAAACACCGTCACCTAACAACAGCTGAAAAAGGGAGGGCATGTTCCAACTTTACAGCCAGGCAGGGACTCCTGTCGCTTTCCTTGTGCTGGCTTTGCTGCCCACTGGTCCTTGCTGTCAGACGACCTAACTGTGCTGAGAAGATAACCTACCAAAAAAACACAGCATGCTATGGCAGGGACTAAGAGAGACAGAAAGAAAAAGGATGAAGTTGAAAGGAAGAATAACAAGCATGATTTGTATTTCAGCAGGAGTGAGCAAAATGATACAGACCTCAGCTGAACCATGTCCTTCACAAGACTGCCTGCACCCTGAGTCAAGAGCAGGTGTCAAAGGTCCTGGTGAGTTTTGTTACTCTGATAACTCTTCCTCAGGAAGGTCCCAAAAGAGTTTGCCACTTGATAATAGCAAGCTTAGTGACCAATCTGTTGCAGCAGCTTAGATCCAAAACAGATTTGTAAAATAAATTCTCTGTCTAGATTCAGGTCACCATTTTCATAGGCTTTGATGCTGCTGCTGCTCCTTTGATCCAAGGGTCTATGCATTTGTAGATGCTTCCAGCTGGGAAGACAAATTGTTGGTAAACTATGGTTTTCTTTGATGCAACCTTGTTCAGAAGAAATTCACAATGTTCCGTTTCTGTCTGTATGGAAAACCTGCCAGATCAGAACGTGATGTTACTGTATCCTCATGCTTTTAGCCAGAGCCTTACCCTAAGTGCTCATGTTTGCCCCATTCCCCCTCACCTTACCTGTCTCTCATGCCTTGCTGCCTTTTGCTTCTCCATGCAAGCTGTTATTCCCACAGACACACCCCAGCAAACACTCCCCCAGAGCTTCCCCTAGTCATTTGAACTCCTAAGCAGCTTTTCACTTCCTTTCATTTGGAACAGAAATTATGGGCTTAACTGTCCCTTGGAGATCCTTTAAGCAATGACAATCTCCTGACACTTCAGAGTATATTTCTGAAAACACCAGTGTGATCTCAGATAAAAATGTTCTTTTGCCTTTTACATGCAGGGGAAGTGATGACTGATTTTTAATTTTTTGTGAATGTGAGGGCAAGCCTGTTGATATCACGAGACTTCCCGGTTCACATTCAGTAGCATTTCTGTGGCAATGTGCTCCAGTAACACTTTGGACACCTGGGTGCTTGTTAAAGGGAAAGCCTCTAAGAAACTCTAAAGGTGTTGTGCTCTCAGAAAACAGAACTAAAGTAAATCTGTAATTTATTAATGTTTATGCCAGTAATGACATGAGTACTGAAGGTTTTGACATTTCCAGTTTATTGTCCTTACTATTTTCCCACATCATTATTTCTATTAACACTGAACATCTGGAAAACTCTCCTTAACCAAGTCTGAGAACTGAATTCCATTTTCCAGCTGAATAATAACTCTTCTGCCAATCCTGTTTACCTACAAACTCAACTCAAATCATATTATAGTTTCTATCCTGCCTTCTCCTGCCAAAAGCTTGTACATTTAATAAGTCCATCTCTGACTCAGCATCCTGGTCTATCAAATCATGCTGATGTCAATAAGTTCTCTAAAACAGTCATAATAGAAGTTCTTCTGCCACAGTTATCTTCACAGAAAACTTCATCCAGCAAGAAAAGGCCAACAAAAACTCTTGGGAGGATGTAGGACATAAGATCATAGAAAAGTCCTTGCACCTTCCCTCTGTATTTAAGATGTAAAGGATCCCAAGCAGCAGGATGTTAGCAAGAAAAACATAATTTTTAACCCTGCAATTAGACTTTTAAAGTTTCTTGGAAAGCCCTACTATCAGTGTTTGCTGCCCTGTTCACACTCAAGCCAGGTGTAGAAGCAATGAGAACATCTCACATCAGTCCTGAGGGCTGGGTCCCCTGAGGGGTGGAATACATTAACCCTCAACGGAGGGATATCTCCATGTCAGTTCCTAGGACAATTAGGCTCTGAATACAGGACTAATAAAGTTAGTTTAGGAGAAAATCAACTGCCTGATAAGAAGATTCAGGTTCACTGATTAGCAGAGCAAGAAACTTCCAAACATACTCAATAGGAACTCACACATGGGATGAATTTGTCCCAAATCCCACCTTTTTGAGTGTTTTATAGATTCTTAGCCTTGAGCATCATCCAGGGCACATGAAAGACTGGAATTAACAACCCTGCACTCTCCTTTTTTAAATATGATGTGCATTAAAATGGGGCATACTGCCTGTCTTAGCCCAGGGGACAGAGGAGTGTAGGAGAAACTTATGTCTCTCTTTATGGTAGCTCTCTAAACATGGGGCTGAGCAGAGAAGATGGGGGAATGTTTTTAACTCCTGTTAAAACTGTAGCCATGAAAAAGAAAAAGAAAGAAAAAAAGAAAAGGAGACAAGACCTTCTGTGCAAGTGATTAGGGCACTTACCTAAGGCATGTGGCATCAGATAATTTCTACCCCAAAAGGCATTAAACAGTGGGTGTATAAAATGCATGAGTAGCTCACTGAACCCACAGTATGCCTAAAACCCTTAGCTATGTAGAAATCTGTGAGCAAAACTCTGAACACTGTTGAGCAATCAGCTTTCCTTTGCTACAGCTACATCTCAGCTGCACAGCCACCTGGATTCACTCATGTCTCATTCCCCCACAGTAATATCTTCATGGGACTTTGTCTTCAGGCACTCACAGTTTTGAAAACAACTCTCCTAATGGCACATACAAAAATCTTTATGACAAAAGTCTGTATGCAGGGCCAAATTCTGACCCTGGCCAAAGCAGTAATCCACACATTTAGGCTCACAAGTACTGTTTATACACAGAGGATCCAGCCCATAAAACCAGTGTAAGTACTTCAGCACTGAAATACAGTTACTGCAACAGCCTTACATAGTTATCTAAAGGAAATAAAAACTGAATATTGCTTACAGCAAAGGGGAGAATGTGTTTGCAATGGTTATACTTGTGTGCTGTCAATATTAGAAGGCTGAATAGCACATTTGTTGAATAAGAACTCTATTTAAGAAACAGCGTATTCCAGTTTACTAATCTGTGTGAGAGCGAAATTGTGGGAACAAAAATATTATGCTAATGTGAAACCACTTCAAGAAAGAAATCAGAAAATATGTGTAGTTAATCTTCCACCCAGGAAAATGAAAGCATGAGAACAAGCACTAACTTTTGCAGAGAGAGCTGATGTTGGTGTAAATCACTCACACATTAGTGTGTTATTTTCATTTAGAGTTACATACTGAGCTGTTTTTGTAGCCTACGATTCCTGCTCAAATCTATTTAACAGTAATAGCCATGAGCTTTGCTACTCTTCAGAAATACAGTACAATGGAATTATTCTAGTGCTGCAAAATAGCTCATTCTTACTGCACAAATGACTTCTACGTGCACTAAATCACGCTGCATTAAAAAGAGCTGATGAAAAGAGCAACATCTCTTCCTCTTCTCTGTTTCTGCCCCGAAAGGAAGAGAAGGAGAGGGGAAGGGAAGGGGAGGAGATGTGAAGAAAAGCTGTGTTTTTCAAGACTTGCACTTGCCTTTCAGGATTTATATTCTACCCACCTGATCTTAGTCAGAAGTAATTATACCTGTTTGATTGTGAAAAAAGAAGTCAGAAATTTTTAGGGGGAACTTAAGTGCTAAGAAGAAGAGGTTGTTCTGTTCCTTTGGCTGACTCCAATAAAGTTCCAAGGAAGTTTAGGAAGAAGATTCTGAACCAGTGAAAAAAAATTAGTCTTGAAGTTTGTACAATTTGGTTGAGATAACAAACTGTACCTAGATTTATAGCAGAGATAGTTACATCAATCTGGGTCAAACTGCTCACTACAAATAAAGGTATTTTTCCACTTTTATATGAATTTTTAAGTTGCTGTTAAATTTAACAAGGTGCTGCAGATATCAGATAGAGGAAATGTAGACTGGAGGAGGAAAAATTTATTTTTAATTTTCTTTAATTATCTTCATCCAGTTTATTAATCCTCATGGAAATAATTTTCAGGAGTATGCATTACCTCTGAAACAAGAAGGGGAGGGGGTACATTTAAAACTCCCCTCATACTGTCTTATTTCTTGGAGACAGAAGTTCCCACAGTGCTGGAGGGCAGGGAAGAGACAAGGCAGGGAGAGAAAGGGTCTGGCCTCACTACAGGCTCCCTTTCTCCCTCCAGCATCTGGATAAAACTGAACTGTGCTCTCTCTCCCAGCTGTGCCCAGTGCATGATATCATGAAGAGGAAAGGAGATGGTTTGACTCAAGAAATGATTATATCTTCAGCCCATGGTGGCAGTCCTTGCCCTCCATATGCCCTGGGCATAGCAGTCTCCCTGTGTGTCTCAGCCTGTCACTGTCACTCAGACCACAGGCACCTACTTCAGCGTTGAAAAGGAAGGGTTGATGGATGATTTAAGTACAGACCCATCAATCTCAGCTTCTGTGGCCACTTCTGGGAAAAAAACACATGACAAACATTGTTCTCTTTGTTGGTGCTATGATGCACAAAGCAGAGTGAAGCAGAGTGGTTTGATGATGATGAGGGTATTCAGCTGCTGGGCACAGCAGCCTGACAGCTCCCAGCTTGTGGAGGATAGCACAAAGCAAGACAAAGTTTTGCCAAAGTTTTAAAATGGGCCAAGCTAGATACATGGGGAAGATACACAAAGGATTCTGAGCTAAGAATTATTTATTTCTGTCATGTAATCCACATAACTTATCTTAAATATGTACCACAGAATGGGAGAATTGTACTCAAAACCAGCTTATTTTTCTCAGCTGATAAGTAATACCACAAAAGGATCATTTAACATTAAACCCAGCCACAAATGTCATAGTAAATAACTTTCTGGTGCTGGGAAATGCAAGTAACTAAGATGAAATTTTCAAAGCCTCAGAAGCAATTTTTTAACCCTATGTCATGCCCACTCTCTTTGGAAATATCATCCCTTTGGTCTATTTGGAAATACCATGCCTCATCAATCCCAATTGTCTCCTTGAGAAGATACTCTGCAATGAAGGAGGTGTTGAGGACACAGGAAGGAAACCTTGAGTGATCATGGCAAGGGGCAACAGAAGCCAGGATGCTCCTCCATGCTGGGGTACTCTAGCAGGCCAGAAATGGATCCAGAGGATTACCCAGAAAAGGAAGAATAAAGCATAAGGGTTGCCATAGAGGAATGATCCCCAAGGGCCATATTGAGGAAAATTGTCCCAAAATTGATCATCTGAATACTAAACATATCCCCTCTTACAGAAGCACACCACAAAGAAAGACCTTTGAACAAAATACACAGTGAGGAATTTCTTCAAGGACCATGTTCAAAGGGGGAAAAAAATTGTAACATTTCCACCTTCAGACTTCATGACCCAAAAAAGAAAAACTCATATATGTGTATGTATGTTTCTGTACACTTATATGTATATATTGAAGCAGGCAAAGTAATATCAAGTACTTATGATGTGTTGTTTAGGTTGTAAGGAAATTTATCAGGATAAGAAAGGTGGATAAGAAAGGCAAGAGCTTGCCCTTGAACAAGAAAGACAAATTAATCTGTTTAGGCACTTTGTTCTTAGACTCATAGAATGGTTTAGGTTGGAAGAGACCTTAAAGGTCATCCAATTCCAGCCCCCTCACCTGGTCCACTGGACCAGGCTGCTCAAAGCCCCATCCAATCTGATCTTAACACTTCCAGGGATGGGTCACCCACAGCTTCTGTGGGCAACCTGTTCCAGTGCCTCACCACTCTCACAGTTAACAATGTCTTCCTAATATGCAAGCTCAGATTAGATACTCCCCCTCCCATAAAGAACTCATATTTTTCTACCCACACTTACCATCTTGGGGAAATATCAGGCAGAACATTTGCTACTTTGTAATCTGGCCTTTTCAAAGTAAACTTGCTGGGTATTTTGAGAAGAAAATCCCAGTTTCTACCACCTGCCTCAAATTTTAGTATAATTAAGATATAATTTTCTAGCAAATAAATAAGTTTGTCTTGCATGATAAATCTACCTTGAAAAAAAAAGATTTTACAAATCTCACTGATTACAGAGTTTTGAACCTATTTCTGTTCCTTTACATAAGGTGTTATTACAAATTATTGTTTCTCAAGTAGAAAAAGTGTTTCCTGCTTTCCTTCAGATCTCACTTTCCTGCTGAATTAATTTTTGTCCCCATACAATGTTTCACTGTTCCTTCTTCTGTAATAGCATGTTCCAGGACAACACTGACAGAATGTCCTCTGAAATTGTTTGAATTAAATTTATTTTTCAAGCATCCAGAGAGGTTAGTTTTGTTGCTGTGGTTGTTCTGTTCTGTCCTTTTGTTAATTAAATTGTTTCATTAAGAGAGTCCCACCTTCTCCTGTCCTTCAACAAAGCAGTTACTTGTTTACTTCTGTATTAATGGGATCATTTCACTAATGTGGTTTATTGCACAGCCCTAGAAACAGAACCTTAACAGCAAGAAAGTACAGACCGAGGATACGAATAGGCAGCTAGGGCAGGGGAGTTCTTATAACTGGGAATTTCTCATATTAGCTTTATTGCCTAAGAGAATGTTGCATGGAACAACTTCCTCGCTTTTTTATATTCTTGGCGGCTGTGATGATCATAAAAGTGAACTTCAGCTCTGAACGTGTCTGAACTTTGTGAAAAGTTGGACTGAAATCTGTATTTCCAGCAAGTTTAACTGGGATGGTGCTTCAAATTCTAGGAGTGTTGTTCTGTTAGTAGTTTCAAGGTATCCCTTTGGCATCTGCTCTGTTTGTATCACTAGAGGTTGAATTTTCAAAACCAAAGTGCAACTTACAGTCAGTCTTGACTTACAGTTAAGACTGAAATTCCATAAACAAGTTGGAACAAGTGGTTGTGGTCACCAAAACTAGATTTTCACAGCCTGACTGAGCTGATCCAAGTGCTGGGGTTGAGCAGTGGTCACACACATATCACTCCTCTGCTGCCTGGCCTGGAGATGTAGCCCTGTTCCTTCATGTGCTCTGGTGTACATCTGACCCTGCACAAGCCCCCACTTTAGGGACTGAAGCAGAGAGTAACCTCTTTGCTCTCCAACAGAGGTCAACATCCTTGAAATTTAGGTTTTTAAATGATTCCCTGAGTGATTCTTTTTTCCAGAAAGACCTCAAGACTTGACTGTGGGACATCACCAAGCAGAAAGCCATCCTCTCTCTGACTATGTCTTCTGGTGGTCAATGGCCCTACCTGAAGAACTGTGTCCTTTTTCCATTTTTCCCTCTCCAGCCTGCCTCATAGCCACTGATTTACACTGTGATGATGTCAGAAGACACTGACTAAAACTATCCTACTTTTTAGCAAAAGTACTGTGAATAAGACTAGGAAGGTGATTTTTACCTCTGTGTTCAGTATTCAAGACAATCATAATTTATTCAAGCTTCATAGGTATTGTTAATACTGGAGAAGATACTGAAAATAAAAACAAAATTTGTTTGAGGGTTGGAGAAAGTGTTTTGCACTGAGAAACTTCAGAAATCCAATCTATTTAGTTCAACAAAGATAGAGGTACAGTAAGTTCCTTCATGAGGAGATAGTACTAAGAAGATGTTTAATCTGTTGGAGAGAAGTGTACCTAAAATCAGTGGTTGAAAGCTGAAGTAAAAAAAAAATTCAGCCTGCAAAGAAAAAGACCTTTTTTTTTTAAATCACTGTGAAAGTAATTAATTAATGATGTGGGGGCAAGCTGCCAAGGAAACAGTGGATTTTAGTTTCTTGATGTCTACAAATCAAGATTGACTAACTTTCTGAGGAAGTGCTTCTACCAAACGCCAATTAATGAACACAGTACAAGGGTAACTGGGTGGAATTTACTGCTCTCAACTGCACAGGAGGTCAGAGTAGATGATCTAACCATCCCTTCTGGCCTTAACCTCCATGCATCTATGAATTATCCTAGATTTGTTGGCATGCAATAGGATTTAAAAAGCAAGCCTTTGAGGTAAAAACTGATTGAGATTTACCTCAGGAAAATAATCTTCTGGTTCATGCAAAAGAAAACCAGATTGATCTGTATTAATGGTGTCTGGCAGAACATTTTCTTATTTGCTTGCCAATGTTTTGGTGAGGGCTTTATTGCCAACTGTAGGAAATCATATGGGTTGATATAAAATATACAAATAACTCGGTAACCTTCTCATGGGAGTGAAGTACATACAACTAACATAATTTCTTTATTTTTTTCCCCTTCAGAGAATTCAGGAATTTGGCTCTTCCCAAAGTGTAGCAATCATGCCTAAGCATTTTATAGACTTCTAGTGAGAAACTGCCAAGCCTTAGAGACTTGTCAAGGGCAGAGGTTGAATATTAATCTCCACCACTGTCTTTTCAACTACATCTGAGCTCCCTCTCCTGACATTTAGATTTCTTTTTAACCCTTTAGAGGGACTGTATAATAACCACCAGGTATACTCCCTGGAGCAGGCACTACAAATAAGTCTTATCAGAGTGCTATGGACAGTAACACCTGAATAGCAATTCCATTGACTGTAGGTCCATATCCTATAATCTCAAGAAGGGATGCATGTGATCTTTCCTCAGTTATGTAAATACTTGACTTTTTTTCTTTTTAAACTACAGCATTTTGCTGCCATTATCTTTTGTGCCAAGCCTTTCAGGGTAAGTTTTTCAAATACAATTATACTAGGAATAAAAGTCCCCAGGCACTTCAGCCACTTCTTCCTGATTTACTGTAGCTGGATATCTTCCTAGGATGCTGTCCAAGACACTGATTTTAAAGCTTGCACAATGTTTAAGGGAATCAGTTCTTTATTATCCTCAGAGGTATGCACTCTTCTTTAATCACGTCACAAGTCCTATTGCAGTTTATGTCTAAGTTGTCATCCTCAGAGGGCAACATTTTATGCTTTTTTAAATACATAGACCCTTATGAATAAACATTTCCTTTCTTTTTGGCTGCCAGGATCCTGACAGCATTCTTGCACTTCTTTTTTCCTGGTTTTTTTCTAAGCTTGTGTTAATATTTATTTCTTTGGTTACAATTGTCTTTTAACATGTAAAGATTGCCTGCATAGTCACACACTTCTTCAGATATCTCCACCCACAGCCATATTTCAGCATCCCCTCCCAGTCCCTTCAGTGTATCCAAAGTTTCATCTTTGTCAGACTTTTTTGGCAAGAAAAGAACTCCTTGGTGGCTACTAGTTCAGCTTTAGCAACAGAAGAGAAAAGAGAAAACCACAGTCAGTTATCAGCATTCTTAATTGACTTTGCATGATGCTATAGTTCCTCCTTTACGCTTAGGAATTTTTGTCAAACTTCTTTTGGTCCAGGTAACTGTTTTTTAAAGCATGACAAAAATTTGCCACTCAGAAAGTCTCCATTTTACCCATTAGATTTTGGATATGTCTCTCACACTCCAAAGTATGCTAGTCCCTTAGGGAAGACAAAGGGACAAGAAACCCCACAACATAATTGTTTGTCATGTTTTAGGATGCATCTTCTAAAAAATACAGTGATGATGGACTAGGCTGTGTGGAGATGGCTTCATTTCTCCCAGGACAATCAGACATTAAAATCCCACTTGATCCCTAGGCTGGGCAATGAAGACCTCATGAAAAAGCCAAGAGTTATTTACCCATTTCCTCAAGGCTTTTCCTGCCAAAGTCCTCTGGCCACCTCCTCTTTTCTCAGCAGATTTTTTTGATAATACCTGCTTCCTAAAATGGATACCAGCAAAGGATCAGCAATGAACTAGTAAAAACCACATGAGAAAATGCTAGAAAAAAAGAGAAGAACAGCATATCGAGGAACAGCCTCTACAATGGAAAGGATGATTTTAGAAGTGTATGGGTGCATATTGAATGCAGTTTTACAAATGCTGATCTTTCACAGAGCACTAACAGGCAATTTTGTGCATGTTTTCAGTAAAACTGAGCACTAAATTATTGTTACCATTCAGATTGATAGAAGTTTTACTATCATTTAAAGTTTTTTTAGATTTCAATTATTTGTCTTTTTCTACCTATAAATACGAAATTCATTATAGAGTGGGGTATATTCAAAAGGAAAGACTGAGAGAAATTTAAAAGCATCTCACAATAGGTTGGCATGCAGAAATCTAATCTCTCAGCTCTACCTATCTAAGTTATGACGCTGCAGGCTACAGAGGCCAAGGTTTTCCTGTGACAAATTATGTGTCTTGTTTGGTACCACAGAGTCATCCCAATCAATATGAGTTTTCATCCTCATCTTCTCTCTCCCTTCATTCTGATGATAAATTTCATTCTGAACTGGAAAATTTCTCTATTTGAAGTCAAAACAAGTACAATAATGGGAAAAAATTTTGTTTCAAAATTTAACTTTCAAATTTAAAATAACTCTTACTAAAATCTGCAACCATCTCTCTTCAAGTGTAGTAGCTGTTAATGACAGCTATGCTGTGACATTATACACTATATATCCATCAGGATTAGTGATCTGCATTTCTTGTTTTTCTTGGACACATCAGTCTTGTCTTCCTTACAACTCTGTGTATTTCAGCTCCACTGGGCACAAAGAGGCAGAAGATGAATTTTGGACAAGACTTACACAGGCTTGCCATTCTGCTGCTGTGTTTTCTAACCCCCAGGTTAGCAGGGTTAGGCTGTCAGTGCTGAGAACAACGACTTAATTGAAAACAATTCCCTAATCTGTAAAGCAGCTTCTGTGTGAATGCTGTCACTAGAGACTCAAAACTCTGAGTGTAGACACTGACTTTGCCCTGCTCATTTGCTTTGCAGCTGGGATATTCAGGCACTGGCATGACTGCTGTATGCCTTTCCCTCTGTACATTTATATTCTGGAGTGTAGAGACATAAATGTATTACTGTGTATTACTTTCTATGGTAACAACACTGATTACACTTGAGCGTACTACATCAGTTATAGTGGCAGGAAAGGTTATTAATAGATATTGTTTGAAGGTAGCTACTGTTCTGAGAGGAGAAGATAGCTGTGATTAGATGCTCTCCCTTCTATATATGAATATGTGACCCTGAAAAGTAACTAATACCAAAGCCTGTCTGATGATGGAAGCAAATATCTGAGAGCTTGCCATATTTATTCCCTTGCCAGGGATCATCAGATCATCAGACCAATGACATGAGAGAAAAATCAAAATATTATAACATGGTGGATCGTGATTTATGGAACAGAGAATCAGATAAATGTGACTGAAAATTTGGGAGGCTATTTAGAGACTAATAAACTAGGTGAAAATCAAAATTAAATCAAAATTAAAAATGCAGGAGAACACTTTTTTGATAGAGTATCTTAGAAAAAAAAATCCTGCATATGAGACTTAAATGCAACATCCAGATGGGAGTTTCAAGTTCTTCTAGGTTATGTTGACTGTTTACGTACAGGCATATGTCTAAAAAACTGCATTGTGAAAAATGTCAACAATCCTTGTGTAAACTAGCTGTAGGAGTGTATTCATTATGTTGAACACTCAAGTCTAGCGTTACGAAAACAAAGCCGCTGTTGTGATGCCAGCTAACAGGACACAACACGATCCTGCAGCGATAAGACAGATAGAATTTGCAAGGTTTAGCACAGTGGGATACTCTTTCTCATCTGGCAATAAACACAATGTATACTTGACTACATGGTCTTTGAGCAACTGGTGATTGAAGATCAGACCTGGACATAATGCTCAAAGTACTAGTAAGAAAATACAAAAAACTGGTTTGTTTAATGTCCATACAATATCCTGTCCTTTTTTTCCCAGATTGTCACAGATTTCTGCTGGCATCTAAGCCTGCAGTGCTCAAATAAGTATCAGTTGCAGGCTGTCTTACAGATATATCCGATGTAAACTAGGTATAAGAATAGACATAGAAGGGACTCATATGAATTTCTTTCAGGTTAATGGATGCATTAGTAACCACCTAGGTTCTGTTTGGGATTCTGAGCCCTGACTTGGGAAATGCAAATCTAAGCCTTGAAATGCTGCACTGACTGAGACCTCAGGAAAACTGCATCCATAAGCAGCAGGACCCATATGCAGGGGTTTGCTTTGTTCTTGTGTCAGGGAGGGGGAAATGGACAGGGCCAAACTGAATAACTCTTCTGTGACTCAGTATGAGTGGAAAAGACAATAACAAACAAGATGGCAAAAGCATAAGACAATCATTACATTCAAACACAGAAAACGCATCCTAAATTCTTTCTTGGGACAAATCACAAGGTAAATCTATGGGAGAGGCTTGAAATTTCTTCCAAATGAGCTGTGAGAGGAGTGTGGAAGAGATTCCAGGATTCTAACTTTACATCAGTCCCTCGATTCAAGGGATCCCAAAGGCAATTGCTAGAACCACAGAGAGAGTATGTCAGAAGCTGCTTCTTGAATCTTCCCTTCCTAATAGGCATTCCTTCAGCACCAAATATGCATTCCTCCACTTCCTCACAGCTTTCCAAGGTTACTCATAAGGCCAAATACTCCTGAGGTTGGTGAGCAAATGAAATTTTTCTTTCAATTTCACTGTCCTCAGGCTCCCTACCCGTGTAGCAGGCCCACGCATTTTCTTATGATTCTATTGAAAAGGCATCCAACAAACTCCCCAAGGAAGACCCATCGCAGGTACAAAGCCACATTTCTCTCTCAGAGAGCAATATAAACACAGACTGTGCAGTAGACTTCAGATTCATAAAAATCTAATTTAGCAAAGGTGATTTAATGGATTTAGGAATATAGATTGAAACTTATAAAGCTTTTGCTCTACAGCTGAAACCAGCCTCAGTTTTCCTGAGGACCCAAAATAATATATTTTTTCCATTGTCTGTCTAAATTCTGCCTTCCCAACACAGGTAGAAAACTTTTCTTCCTCTTTATGATTATGCGAGAATAAAATCTGCTGAAGATCACAAGGCTCTCAAATAGTGATACAGACCCTAAAAAGAGAACATAAAATATAGTCCCAGGCTACACTTCTGCCAATATTTTCATTTCAGATTTGAATTCCAAACCATTTGCAGTGCTTCTGTGTAAAAGCTTAACTCCAGTTAAGACAGTACATATGAGCAGTCATGAGCCAGTTTGTCCTGTTTAATCCCTTTTCCTGTTTCCTCACCTTCCCTTTTGCCTCTATCAGAGCTGCAGGGGTTTCAGATTTGAACTGTAGCACTGGGCTCAGGAAAAGTAAGCTTTGTTCACCCCTTTCTGCTGACATTTTGTGTGATTTCAAGGAAATAATTTGACCCTTCTGTTTCTCTTGCACAAAGAGAGAATGAAGATGTTTTCTTTGTCCCATCTGCCAGTAGGATGCAGCAAGCTCCCATAGCTGCTCTCAACTACATCTGCAGACCATGAACCTTGTCTGCACCTTGCCTGAGGCCATTCACCACCACAGTGGCCATAGTAGAGAAGAGGAGCAGCTAACAGATGGTGGCTGTAATGCCAGGCCCCAAGCCATTCAGAGGAGATCCCCGGCTTTGAGGTTATGAGGAGAAAGGTGGTACTTTCCACCCACCTTAATCCTGCTTCCATATGGCTTTGAGGAAGAGTTGCAAAGAAAGGGGAAGGTGATGGACAGATAACAGGAATAACAGGAGCCAAATCAGGAAGCACTGGACATTTGCACCTTTGGGTGTTTTCCTTTTTTCATACTGTGTGGATTGGAGGCTTGCTCTGCTCCTGGCTGATCTCGCCAGCTTCACAGAGTACCTCATCCTCCTCCCAACCTTCCCCTCAGTGCTCTTCTATTCTCCTGGAGTGTTCTCCTCCCTGACAAGATGCTCTTTCCTCACCCAGAGAGGTGAGAGGGAGAATGCTTTTTTTGATTGTTTCTGCTTCTGCTGCAATGCCTTCTTCCCCATTTCTTGTCTGTCTGTAAACCTTGGGCTCAAGAGGACCTACCTACTATTCTACATTTGACTAGCACCCTGAAAAACGTTACTTCATTGGCCCTGCTACTTTAATCAACATGATCATTATTTTTCTTAATATTTGCAACAAGGTAAGGGGATGATCACAGAGGATGATGGGTCTTCCACAGTGCTGTTGGACCTGGTTACAGAACAGTTTTCAGAAAAGCAGATCTATACCATTTCCATGTCTTCTTTGTCATTAATTATCGCTAACATTAGGCAGAAAACAAAGCACTTTAGTTACTAACCCTGAGAAAACTGCTTAAAAGAGAACAATATGTATCTCCCTAACATCATTAATAGAGCTAATAAAAGCCCAGTGCAACCTGCAAATGCAGCTTTCATTGAGGTTTTCCATAAATTCTTTGGAAACCAGAGCTGATTTGATTTACTGTTGCAGAAAAACCCAGATATAGTGGTGATTTAAGTACCTCAGCATCTTACATTTCACATTTTCTCCTAATCTTATACAAGTGCTGCTTCAGTAGTTAAGGTCTAGAAAATACCAAATTATTACTTCATTAATAAAGTGTAACTTTGAGTGTAACTTAAAATGTGTACTGATTTTACCCAGGACACCTCTCAGAAATCTCAGATACAGTTGTCATATGTAAACACACATGCTGAGTAAAGCAGAATTAAAATCAGAACTTGAGTTGCTCTTATCTCTGTTTTGCTTCAGCAAGTTTGTGATACATGTAAAGGTACTTGTATGATGAATAGAATAGTGAGGCAATGCATAACAGACATATTTGTGTGTAGATGTACTTGTGCTTTGATGTATGACATTTAAAGGGAAAAACATTGTGTTTGGAAGACTTCCTCCAAATATAGTTGAACCCACAGACTACCATCAGTTACTAAAAAAAATTTCAGAAATACCAATGTGAATGCTTCTCTTGATTTATGTTTTGTTACCTTTTCTGAAAACTCTGATAACTGCTCGAAAACAACTGTCAGAGCACCACATTTATACAGCATTTCTGCAGAGCTAGATGAATTTCATCCAAGGAAGCAAATTACATTTAAAAGTATTTTTACAGAGAGAGACTTCCAAGTAATGCAAACCAAAAAGAAAATAAATATAGACATAAAAATAAAACCACCACATTTTCTTCATTCCCTCATCAAACTTGGTGATACCTCAGTGGGGCCCCCCATGAAGATTTGAGGCAAAGAAAGAAGCAGGATGATTTGCCCCAGACCTCGAGGCATAAGAAGGGAAGAAACTTAATACATTTTGATACATATAGAGACATAACTTGTGAGAAGCCTACTTTTTGTCCTGAGGCCCAGGACCTTGTGCTCCACTAATCATTAACTTGGCAAGCCCTGCTCTCCCACCCATGGGCACAGGGCCACACTCCCTGGCAATGGGCTGGAGTTCCCCCAGCTATGGTTTCAGAACAGCACTGCCAGAAACATCTCAGGAGGGACCTAACCCCTCCATGATGTGCACTTCCTATAGAGTGAGTGTAATATCCTGTCCCAAGCACTTCTCCAGTCCTAGAAATTCCTGGAAACCACGGCCTTGTGTCACCAGCCTGCACCGAAATCCAGACAAACACAAACTGTGTTTCCCACCTTGTCTTGGCAGAAAAAGATAATGGGAATCCATGGTTTGTAGAAAGGTGTGGTCAGCCTTCCTCCTCTTTCAGCCCTTTTGCTGGCTAGGCAGTAGATGCACTGTGTCTATCTGATGACAAGCAGGTAGATAACATAATCATGTCTCAGTCTTGTGCTCTGTGGTGCCAAAACCTCCCCCCCCAAAACCTTTCAGACAGAATGGCTTTTTCTAATCTTACACAATGCCTTTTCAAGATACAATCATCTGGTTAGAAGCACAACCTGACAGCACTGAACAGAGAAAACTCCCTTTCCTGGGACAATGACCAGCAGGGTGAGGGGCAGGAGAGCTGTGCTTGCTGATGACAATGTCAAAGGACAATGACATTATGGCTTGCTGACACTACCACAAAGCTGAGCCTCTGGGACATGAGTGCCCTGCCCCCGTGCTCCACTGGCCAAGTCCAAACTCACCTCAGCTCCTGAGCCTTTCCTCACCCCCAGCAGCCGTGCTCCTCTTTCTCCTCAAGCAACTGCCAAGGAAGGATAGAGGTTCTCTATGTGTAACATCACTTTTGAATCTTTAGGTGACAGGAAATGGGGTCCTGCACTCAGAGGAGAGGAGAGCAGGAATCACCCTGTGCTCTGCCCTCTATAAAGAGGTTATAAATGAGGTGTGAGGTATGAGAGGTGAGTTATAAAAGCCTTTCAAAGACTGGTCTCTGCTCTATATGGGGATTGATGAGCTCATAAAGAAAGAAACTGTCCTTATCTGAATCTTCCAAGAAACCCACCGACACTTTGCTCAAAGAGTTTGATATCACTATAATACATATTTATAGCTTTTGATGTTTTTTGTATTAATATCATTGAAGACTCAAATCGCACTCTCCCTAAAGAATGAACTTCCCAGTCAGAATGGTCTCAGTCTGCCTGCTTAAGCCAAGCTCATCTCTATTTTGAACCTCCCTGAATATGAATTTCTGATTGTCACCACCACAGAAGCCTCAGCCTGTACAAGAACTGCATTACTGCTTGCTGTAAATGTGCAGAGAAAGAAAGATGATCTCAAAAATCACAAGGCTGCCTGTTTTCTCTGGGCATGGAAAGTCCAATTGCACATTCAATGATAATTATGTCTTTCTCATTTCTCTTTTGGCTTGAATTTTTCCTGCTTTTACTAGTGTGGAGGTGCTTCATACTTGCTGCTCACAGATTTCCAGACCATGCCTGAATGCATTGCAAATGCTATTGTATGTACAAATTTCATAATGCTTGAGAATACAAAAAATTCCTGTGATTATGCTTCATAAAATTTAGATTTCAAGAAAAGCATTTCTTTATTTTTTTCAGTAATATGAATGCAGTATTAAGCTCATAAGCATTTAAATGAGTCAGATGTTTTATTAGTTGATTTCAGAAATTTTTCTTTGTACATGAATGAAAAATTTAAACTGAATTTTCTGAAGGAAATAGTGCTGAACACAGCCATATGAAAAGCAATCTGAAAACCCTGACAGGGGTAAGAAAAAGAAATTAAAGTGCCCATGATATATGTGGGGCTAAGGATGAAAGATAAGTCGTTCCTTGCATGTGCTGTGTCAAGCCAGTTGTTGCTCCAAAGCTCTTTACAGGCTTTGTGCCCACACACTGACTGAGCTGCACATCCTCCCTAGCAAATCTCAGTAAGATGCAGAAAGGGGAACTCTGCTCAGGGACTGCCAAGATTAAAGTACCCCAGAGGCTTAAATTTGCACTTTTTCTGTCCTTATGCTAACTGATAAGGCACTGTCAGTCCACAAAGATAGGCCTGATCCCACAGAGATTCAAACTCAAAATAACTACCAATAAATCCAAGGGAGAAAAAAAGAGAAATCAATGGATTAACCAGGCATTTCTCTGCACTGGTAGGTGTAAAAGCAAAGAAGGGGTTTAAGGAAGCATACAAAAGAAGATAATAATACATTTTGCAGAGTTCCTTATAAGCATGAAAGGCAGTATGGCAAAAAGGACATAATTGCCACACTGAAGACAAAAATGGGAATAATAGAGGCCAGCATCATGAGATAATTTGAGGAAGACACAAAATTTCACCCCTTGAATGTATGTTTTGCTTAGCATGGTATGCCCAGGAAGTTAAAAGGGACTAACTTAAATAAAAATGAGGAACTGGGAATGAGAAGCTTTAAGAAAGGAGAACTATAAATTCTGTAAGAATAGCTACTATAAAAAGGACATTTACATGCTAAGAAGGAAGAAATAAAGGATACAGCTGAAGATTGTCAAAATAGCTCTAAGCCAAATGTGAAATAGTTTCCAGTAATTCAGATGCCTCATGGGCAGCCAGGTCCTGGGCTGTCCCCTGTAAGGGGAGCACTCTGAGGCTGGCCTGGTATGACAGCATGTCCTCCAGTATGCTCTCTGTGTTTCACATGCCAGCCAGGGAAAAGGAAACGGATTGCAGGGGAAATCGCCATCTGCTTTTGTCAATAAAAGACCACATGCATGCCTTGAGCCTAAACAGACTGAAGGCAGCCTTTTATAGCTGCATGGGGGGAAATGGGAGACCTTACAAAAGTGTGAGAAAGTATAATTCAAAAGGAATAAACAAAAATTACTGTGACACTACTTCATCTGCTCTGTATAGACTCCAACACAGTATCATAGAAGGCATGGGAACTTATAAAGGCAGGGGTTCACATTAAACCTGTGATTTACTCGGTTTCTGAGTTCCCAGTTTCAAGAACATTATTACAGATATTGTTTTCTCACTTTAATGTAATTTGTACTGTACAGGGGGAAAAGATTGTAAAGTCTCTCTTTTCTATAAATGTGTACAAAAGGCATTTGTATGCCTTGTTCACTGAAAGCACCTCACAATCTTTGGTGTATTTATACTTCCAAGGCACATAGGCAGGTGTATTAATTCCCACATTCCATAAACCATTTAATGGAGGCACAAGATCTCAGAAATACCACTTGAAACCAATGTGAGTAGAGGCATAGCTGAGGCAGGACTGAAAACCATATCACAGTCTGAATCACAGAATTGCAGTGTGTCTGTGACAGGAAGGCATTTCTGGAGATCATTTGGTCCAATCCCCCTGCTCAAGCAGGGCTGCCAGGTGTCCAGGACTGTGATCAGATGACTTTTGGGGATCTCCAAGGATGGAGGATTCACAGCCTCTCCTTGGCAACCAAGGGAATGCTGGCTAGCCTATAGTTCACCAGATCCTTCTTTTTGCCCTTCTCAGTGATAGGATTGATATTTTCTTCCTTCCAGTCTTTGTGATTCTGTTCTAATCTGTACCATTTTTTCAAACATAACTAACAATGTCCTTGCAGTGACTTCAGGCAGTTCTCTTTACACTTGTGGGTGCTTCCCAGGGTATCCCATGGGCTTGTATATATTTTAGTTTGTTTAAATATTCCTTTCTATGGGCTCCTCCTCCACCAAGGGTGAGTTTTCGTTTTTCCAGACTTTTATTTTGATCTTGGAGTCTTGGTGTTCCTGCAGGCTGGTCTGACCAGGAAATACCGAGGTAAAGAAGGCTTTCACTATCTTGATCTCTTCTGGATCCCTCGGCACCAGGGTCCCTGTCCTCATTCAGCAACAGGCCCACATTATCCCTGATCTTCCTTTTGCTGCTGGTATGCTTGTAGTAGCCCTTCTCATCCCTCACCAGGCTTAACTGTAGGTGGGCTTTGGCTTTCCTAATTACATCATGGCACACTGTGTCTGTGTTGCTCCTGGGTCACCTGCTTCTGCCTCTTGCATTCATCCTTTTTCAGTCTGAGCTTAGTCAGGAGCTACCTGTTCATCCATGCATTCCTCCTGCTGCCTTTGCTTGACAGTGGCTTTACAGCAGCTTGGGTACAAGGGGTGTGTGTTTGGCAGAACAGACACAAAGAGTTCAAGGCAGAAAAACATTCTTCACCAGGACTTGGAATCAGTTCATTAATGCTTGTATCCATGTCTGCTTCCAATATCCACAACAAGCTGTATTACAGCTATGGTGCCCCAACCCAGCACCCTGGTCTGCAGGGCAGATATTCCTGCAGAGACTTACCCCAGTCACATAGACTATCTGTTACAGGGCAGAAATATGGACAAAAATGCCCCTATCTTAAACCAGTTATTTCACCACTAACTCCTGGCAGGAATACAGACACAAATGCCCCAGTCTTTAACCAGTTATTTCACCAATAATCCCTCCTGTCTCTTGCATTACACATATGTGCCTTTCTAAATCAAACAGCTGAATTTGTAATCATTAACCCATTTGTTTTAACAATCCTTAATTTACTGTCCTGAAGCCCACAGCCTGGACTGTGGTTTCTTGCAATATTGGTGACAAAAAATGATCTTTCAGTCACTACATGTTCAAAAATTGGCACATGTCTTCAGGAACATTTAGACAACCTTTATTATCCTATTCTTACTCAAGGAGGCCATATCAACCCCCTCAACATGTTGACGGTAGTTTCTGTTACATATTACACTTTAAAATGTGGCTCTCATCCTACATATCCACACTCCTAAAGACAAGTGAACTCACTGTATAAGTAAGGTGAACTCTTCTACAGGTTTGTAGAAGTGGGTATGAACTTAATCCTTTGCACGGGTTACACAGAATCATAGAAGATCCTGGGTTGGAAGGGACTCACCAGGATCACAGAAACCAAGTCCTAGGCCTGCACAGGACACCCCAAGAATCACACTGCTGCAGTGCCCAACTATCCATAAGGTAATTGCCTAATATCCAACCTAAATGTCCCCTGACACAATTTCAGGCCATTCCTTTGGGTCCTGTCACTGGCCACCACAGAGAAGAGATCAGTGCCTGCCCCTCTACTTCCCCTTATGAGGAAGTTGTAGACAGCAATGAAGTCTCTCCTCAGTCTCCTCTTCTCCAGGCTGAACAAGACAAGTGATCTCAGCCTCTCCTTGTATGGCTTCCCCTCAAGACCCTTCACTATCTTCATGGTTCTTCTTTGGATATTCTTTAACAGTTTTACATCCTTTTTTTATAGTCTGATTCCCAGAACTACACACAATTAAAATGAAAAGCAAGGGGCTAAAATACAAAATACGCATAGAATAAACACCTTATAATAGGAAAATGTTTGGTCATAATATAAACCATAATAATTTTGGTGGGTATGTAATATCAGAATGGTATTCTGAATAGTCTAAACCATTCATTGTCACAATGGAAAAAAGAAAAAAAAAGATGAAAAATCAGAAAGTCTAATATTAAATGTCAATTCTCTCTCTGTTGATGGGTTACAAACTGCAGTTAAATCTACAAAAGGACATCGATGCATTTTGGTTGTCCAAACACAAACTGAAAATTTAAAGACATCAGTAAGTTGTTGAATTCATCAGACTGGACCCAGGAACTGTAGGTTTAAAGTATGATCTGCCACTGCTTTTCAAAACACCAGGAGACACAAGAGGCAAGACATGTCCAAAGAGATGTCCAATCAATAGACCATGTCTCACCTCAGTTTTCCTGACTCCAAAGAACTTCAGAAGCAGTTGCTCAAAGGCATTCCCTGGGGAAACAGAGAGGAGGCCTTCACTGCATGTGTGATGTCCAGAGCAATTGAAGCTTGTGTGGACATTGATCTACCTGCACGTGAAGGACGTCTTGTCACGTGTGAGGGAAGGGACTATGGCATGCCGACCTCTCTTACTCTAAGGTGTGCAGCTGACGTGTCTAGCTGGAAACATGACAGTGCCACGGTGTACCAGCTCTCTGCTCAGTGTTCCACTTTGCTAAATTTGTAATTTGAAGGCTGAACAATGAGACATAACAGGACCATGACTGTATACAGAAGTCATTGGGTCAGGCTGCTAACTGGACCATGAGGGCCAGTCCTTGCCTGCCCTAAGAGCTAGAAAATAGCTCTTTCAGAACAGTAAGGACCAGAGGCAAGCTATCTCCCACTGCCAGGCAGGCCTGCTAAGCAATTAGACTGCAGAATCATGCTCAGGTTTTGGAGCAATTACTATGTAATTCTCCATGCCAAAGAGTAACTCTTAATTCCTTTTCTGAACAGCTTCAGCAAGAGAAAATGGAAACATTTGTGCTCACATTTCCTCATCCTGGAACTTTTTGGGAAAAGCAGAGGGAGGTAAATGAAGGGATTCAAATTTTCTTAGGTAGGAATTAAAGCCATGCTTCCTGGATGAAAAGGGACTGCCTCTTAAGCTTTCAAAGGGGCAAAAGCACCTCACGGCAGGGAAGAGGTCAGAGCGCTGGCTTCCAAGTAAAAAGGTATACTTCTCTAACACTAAGTATAAAGAATCCAAGTCTCTGAGACAGGCACAAATGCTTTGTATTTCCTATCTGTGATGTATTTCTGTATAGCTGGGGATTACATGACCACTGATATAAAATCTCTGCCCGACTAGCACGCCAGACAGTACATGCCACATACATTTCTGCCAAGCTGACTGGGATGCACTGCATAATGTTTATTCCAGCTGCCCAAAAAAACCCAGCCTTTCTGAGCTGAGCATAACACCAAAAACACCACCACCACAACAACTTGTACTGGCTTAGCTTTTTGCACCTTGTGGCTGCAGTGTATTTTTTCAGGCAATGAGAATCATAAAACCAGACTTAGGGTACCAGCCTCTACCTGCCAGCTGGGCAAATTACAGACTTTGGCGCTTGGCTTTCTCCCCATAGCCTGAGCCCTACAGAGAGCCTAGGCACTTGACATGGAGGCTGTTAATTCCACAACCCTGAGCCCTTGCTTGATTTAACCCTAAATCAGTTTCAGTTCACAACAACTAAATGTCAGGAATCCAAATCTCTGAGTCAAGCTCAAATGCTTCCTATTTCCTATTTTAGACAGACTTCTGTTTAGCTGGGTCCACCAGTTTCATTTCGCACTCTGTGACACTTTTCAGCATAAATGTACATGATTCTATTCTTACGTAACTCCTGCCCCCTCCAAATCTAGCTGGAATCCACAAAAGCCAGGCTGGCTGTAGCCACATGACACAAAGTAGTCATCATTGAAGTACATGTGGTCTTTCAACAAAACATGATGAGATAGGACCTATCAATGCTATTCTAAAAGATACCTGCTCATCAGGCATTTTTCGCTTAGAACACTCTTCCCAGAAGAATTGAAGGAGAATCAGGAAACTGGAAACAAGCACAAGTTGCAGAGAAAGGGGATTGTGTGTAGCAGTGGTGCTGTTGAAGCAAATGTCAATGGAACTGAAGCTTAACTTCATGTTCAATCAGGTTATCATCTGCTTGTCATCGCTGCAACTTCTCTGGCCACACCAAGGGTTACAGAAGCTAAACGAGCAGGAAACTACCCTTCCCTGCTCAAAAAGCTAGGGGGTGGGGAGGGCTTGTGGGGGGAGGAGAATGGAGGAGATGTATTGGGAAAGAGAAAAAGAACAGTTTTCTGCTGGTTTAACTCTCCAAAATGGCTTATCAGGAGGTCAGAGGAAAGCCAGGGCACACACAATGGAGGGAGTGGAACTGTAGGGCCAGAGTACAGGAATGAAGGGAGTAAAGGACTGCTGCTGCATTGCCTTACCCCGGGTAAAGCAATTCCAGAACTGCAGTGGAATTGTATTTGTCCTTAGAATTGAAGGCTGTAAAGTGTTTACAACTCTCCACTATCTCTATTTTTTTTGTTCACCCCCCGCTTAATGCAATGGAGCCCCAATGCCCTTTCTTTGCTGCTGAAATGGTGTTCTTTAAAAAACAATCAGCATATATCATGGACCAGTCTTTTAGTGGAATACTCACACCTTTCCTGTTGTTAAATTATTGGTCTTGCTGTGATTGCCCTTAAGGGAGGGGTTTTGGCTTTACTGGAGTGTTTTTGGTTTTGTATCATCTAAGAAATTTTTCATTGGGTTGAGTTTATTGTTGGTTTTCTTATTCTTGATTTTAATTTGGGGATTTTTTTTTTCTTCCCAGAAGTAACTAGCCTCATTACTGGAGGCCAGTTATCCAGTTGGTTGACAGATATTTTTTTATTAGCTATGATAGAGACCAGCTGTATGATACTTTTATAATATATAAGTTCTGTTAAGTTTTCAGTTTCCCAGCACACTGGACATTCAAACTGTCTGGATCCTATTTAACAAACATTGTTGAATGTATTCAGTTAATAAAAGCTTGGCAAATATTAGTAAAGGGCTTGTAATGGTTGTGAGTGACATAAAGGTTAAAAGCTTTTGATAGCATTGCACCAGACCAGAGTAAAGCTTGAAGAAACTAAAGTGATGTGTCAGTAGGAAATCTCAGTACTGATTCAGACATCATGAAATACTCATTTGTAAGAAACTGGAAAAGATGCAACCATTCTGCAAATCTTATTTTAGTTTTGAAACTTTTAACATTATTTATCTCATATTATCCTGTTCCCCTGTAACCAGAACTGTTCCAGTTTGACAGTTTCTGTGAAAGCAAGATGTTTTCTGTCCTATGCTTGTCTTACACTGTTTCTACATAAGGACCAGGACAAGAGAAGAAAGGACTTGAGGTAGATGAGCACATAGGGAACATCATCTCTCAGTGTAAACTTTTATTATCATCTTTTAGTTTGCTTGCAGCTCTCTCTGCACATAGGAAAGGTCTCTGCGCACCCCAGAACACAAGGAGATTTCCCAGCACTTCCTCAGAGCTCAGATCACCCAGGGAAGAGTCACAATGTGTGCACCAGAAAGCACACACTGTTTCAGGAATTCTGTAAACATTGGATTCCAGCTCCCAAAACCACTCTTGGATTCACTTTCTTTAAAGGCTTGTCTGGACGACGATAAAGGTGCATTTAAAGAAAAAAAAAGTGTCAGTGAAAACTTTTAATTAACATATTTTCAAATTCTCAGTGTTGACAGGGTGTGTTGCATTTTAGTGCATTTGCCAGCAAACAAGTTAAAATACATTTGTGTCCCAACTATGAGTAGCAAGTTAGGACATGTTTTTAAAAGTTTCAAATTTTAACAGGAGTCAAAACATGTTCATGATCGTGCTTTCACCTTAGCAAAGTGTGAGTGTCACTGATGGGTTTTACTGGGACTCCAGTGAGAAGCAGCCGTACCAGCAGGGAGCTGTTATTGAGTAGCTTTCTCCTTTTCCTGAACTGTCAAATGAAAATACCATTTCATTCACCTGTATTTCAGGAATGGATGAAAATTAATGTTTTAGGCAATATTGGGAAAAGGAAAAAAAAGCTGGATACCAGTGAGTTGGGAGATTTGACAGTGGCTGCAGGAGTCAGAAGCCATGCTTTCAGAGGGTGGTAAACTGCAGCTTCACAGGACCTGATGTAAGGTCAGGATTTCCATAGCCACATAACCCAGAGTGTGGCACCACATTCCATTTTTGTTCTAGTTGTGGCCAAACACTTTGCAGGGGCAAGTTTGCCTCAGCTGCTCTTGGGCCAAAGGCTATCAGCTTTTTTCCTAGCCTCCCCACAGAATGTTAGTGCAAAGTTGACATGAGCACTACATACCACGCTTATACCTAGCTAGCTTGACAGGAAGGTTTGTGTTTATGCCCAATCAAAGTTGTAGCTGCAAGGCACAGATTTATTATTAATGATCATGAAGTCACAGCCAAGAGTCAGTAACACTCTCAGCTGCTAGGCTGATTTGCTGGGCAGCACTGCACAAAGCATTTTATCAATCCACACCTCAGTCTTCCACCTTCCCAAAAGGTTGAGGATGAAAAAATACCTCAAAAAAAATGTGCTGATAGGAGTCACCTTTTGGAAGTACTGCAAAAAGACAACTTCATCTAGGGGGTGCAACACACTATTAGAAATCAGGAAATTGCAGTGACAGGGCCCTTAATCCTCTGGAGGAGCAAGGGGACGCAAATCCTGCTGCCTCCCTGAAAATGGCTCCCCAGCTCTGTCTCTTAATTTTTGGGCTCCACAGAGCAGTCTCTCAGTTACGGCTGTCATGTTCTTAGAAATATCACTACACATGACACAGGGGGGAATATGGTTTTTGCTGACCCAGCTATTGTGGTAAAAGCCTGAACACAAATCTACTTGACAACGGTACTGCTTTTCTCAGACACTAAATATCCAACACCTTATTTGCAAGCAACTTTACACTGGTACATCCTTGTTCCTGCCACAGAAATTCTATGACAACTTTTTATGTGGAAGCCACAGTAGAAAAGTGGTATTCTCATCTTCGTTCCTGATTGGTCCAGCTACAAAACACTAATGTGGTCTTTCTTTCTTTCTTTCTTTGTCTGTCTTTCTGTCTGTCTCTTTTTCCCTCTCCTTGCCTCTTGGAAGGAGATTAAAAGACCAGGAACTTGAGTGAAGTACAAGTTTAAGAAAGAGGAACCTCCCCTCCAGCGTATCTCCCTGCTTGGTGCATAAAGGTGTGGTGCAACAAGGAGCAGCCTGGTAGCTGATGGGCTGAAGAGGTCATTCAAGGGGTTAAATCTTATATTTGCACCTCACGGTCGAGGGTTTGTGTTAGAGTTAGCTGTCCAGGTTTTAATTGCACTGGAACTGACAGGGGGACCATACATATCTTCCAGATTTCCTGCTTGTACAGAGAATCTAGAGAAGAACTTGTGGAATTAAGTACCTAGAGTAAGATCAGTCAAGGCTGTCTTTTTTACTTTCTCTTTTTCTTTTCAAGTTGTAAAACATTGAAATGGCTGAAAAACATATCAAAGGCATAAAGCAAAGCACACTGTCTAAACTCCCAGTCACACTGTGAAATTTTTCAGCGATGCTACTCTGAAATTCAGACGTAGCTACGGTGGAAAGTAGAAATGTATGTGCCCGTGTCGGTGAAATTGCATATACCCATTCAGGATGGACAGGTGCCTTTTGATACTGATTGCGAAGTCCTGTCATGGCGTTCCAGCAGGTCTTCTTAGGTGATCTGTTACATCAACCAGTCTAAAAAGATAAAAGCCCAAACCACCACCGACAAAATCACGATTTCCTTAATATCCAGATTGAAAGGGGCAGACGAAACACAACGCGTGCAGTCGAGAAGCGGGGGAGGATCCCGAAGAAGGAAGCTGTCCGGCTGGCCGTGCCCCACGGTCGCGGTGCCGTCACGCAGTAAGGTGAGCCCTCCGCAGCTCGCTCCATCCCTTGTGCCGCCGGTGCCCGCTGCCTACACCGCTCCACCAGCACGCTCGGGAGAGGCGGCAGCCGGCGGATCCCCGGAGAGCGGCTCCCGCCATCGCGGCCACCGGGAGCTGCCGCAGTGGCGCCCCGGACCACGGCCCCGGCCCC
>VZTZ01012596.1:392675-465417 GCA_013400955.1 Drymodes brunneopygia
GAGGGGAAGGCAAAGGCGGCGGAGGAGGCGGCGGGCGCCGGCGCTGCCACGAGCGAGGCGGGCAGCGGCGAGCAGGAGGCGGCCCCCGCGGAGGAGCCGGCGCGGCAGGAGCCCCCCGCCGAGAGCAGTCCGGAGGGACCCGCCGCCGAGTCGGCGGAGTAGTAAGCGCCACCGCCGCCCCTCGCCGACGGACTTTTCTTCCCCCCTGTTTGTTTGTTGGAGTGGTGCCAGGTACTGGTCTCGGAGAACTTGTCTACAACCAGGGATTGATTTAAAAGATGTCTCGTTTCTTTTTTTTCTCTCCCCCCGCAGCTCCCATCTCAAATCGTTGTGTGTTGCCGCCATTCCAACGGGCGGAGGGGGGCTCCTCTCCGCCCTCCTCTCTCATCCTCTATATTTTGGTTTTTTCGGGGTTTTTTTTTCATCAGTATTAATGTTTTGTTTTGGTTGGTTCGGTTTTTTTTTCGTTGGTTTTGGTTTTTTTTTTGTTCGTTTATTTTTTAATTTCATACTTTGCAACTCTCTTCATATTATAAAACTTTTGCCGATCGGTCTATGGACATGCCCATATATGAAGGAGATGGGTGGGTCAATAAGGGATATCAAATGAAGTGACAGGGGCCGCAGTGGGGAACCCGGGGTGTGCGGCCCTTGCCGGGAGCGCACCCCGCCAGAAATGATGTAAGGGGTTAGTCTTTTTTTTAAAAGAAAGTTATTACGATGTATTTTGTGAGGCAGATGTTCTATAAGGTTTACAACACTACAAGTCTTGATTAAGAAGGAAAGGAAAAAGGAAAAAAAAATAAAAATCAATACCCAGATAAAGAGATCATAGTCTTAGGAATTCATTTAAACCATAGGAACTTTTCACTTATCTCATGTTAGCTGTATCAGTCAGTGATTAAGTAGAAATACAAGTTGTATAGGCTTTATTGTTTATTGCTGGTTTATGACCTTAATAAAGTGTAATTATGTATTACCAGCAGGGTGTTTTTAACTGTGACTATTGTATAAAAAAAACAAATCTTGATATCCAGAAGCACATGAAGTTTGCAACTCTTTCCACCCTGCCCATTTTTGTAAAACTGCAGTCATCTTGGACCTTTTAAACACAAATTTTAAACTCAACCAAGCTGTGATAAGTGGAATGGTTACTGTTTATACTGTGGTATGTTTTTGATTACAGCAGACAATGCTTTCTTTTCCAGTTGTCTTTGAAAATAAAGGAAAACTCCTCAGATGCAATGTTTTTTTTTTTTTTTTGTGTAGCATCTTGTCTATCATGTTTTTGTAAATACTGGAGAAGCTTTGACCAATTTGACTTAGAGATGGAATGTAACTTTGCTTACAAAAATTGCTATTAAACTCCTGCTTAAGGTGTTCTAATTTTCTGTGAGCACACTAAAAGCGAAAAATAAATGTGAATAAAATGTATAATTTGGTTGTCTTTCTTTTATGGATACTCTGGTAGCTTAGAGGGACTTGCCAGTATTGCCTAAATTTGTATAGAGACAGTCATGTGTGCTGTTAGCACTAGCTTTGAAAGCTACCTTCCTGGATCTTGGACTTTGTAATACTGTGCATTTTACAGAGAAACTGTGCAGTGCACCAGGTAATTTGTAGGCTTTTCTGGCTTTAAAAAGAAGACTGGAAGGCAGTCTGAGCATGTACAGTGTATGATTCTCCTGTCCAGGCTCCATCTTGCTTTTAAGACCAGAGGTATCCAGCGTGTGAGGGTCTTGCCTCTTGAGGAAAATAAGATTTAATTTGAATTGCTTAGGGTGGGACACTGAAATTTTTATGCTGAGTTGCTTAAAAATTAAGCTCTTGAGCAGATGTCCCACTTAGGTCTTGGTATGCTGGTCCTACTTTGGTACCTGGACTATTAGCTTGAAAACTTTAGCCTGGAAGGATAAGGGGGAAACTAACACTGCCATTCTACTTAAAGTAATTAAAAGCAATATTTTCTTTTTTTCCTCAAGTGCTACTCCCAAGTACAGGTGAGTTTCAAAGCAGATTTCAAAATTTGTCAATAAAATAAAGTTACTTGGTGCTTGCCTCTAATTGTTAGGCTTTTTGGCTAATTTCCAGCATATTGCTCAGGGCATATGCCTTAATAAAACAGTGAGTTCATGTAAGAAAAGCAGCAGTGGTGCTTGGAGGGTGGAAATTGATTCAAGAAAGTGTTGCTTCTAAGTTTATAGGAGAAAGTTTAGTGTTACACTTATTTGCTTCCACCATTTTCAGCAGAAACTCTTTGGAAGCAATTATGATTCATTTTATGAGAAAATGGCACGTTAGCACCTTGTTCCCTAAAGAACAAAGCCTAAACTGAATGAAGTATAGTAGATTTCCTGCTGAATGCATACTTCTTTTTGTTTTGTTTCGGTTTTTTTGCTTTTTTGGTTTTTTGTTTTTTAATTCAGCTGTCTACCATTTTAACTTTGGCTTGTATGTACTCTAGTTGCCCTGGTATTTCTCTATAACTTTAGAAGTGTATTGAAACTATGCTATAATTGCTGAGGGACAAAAATAAATGGATGTAAAACAAGATCCTCCACACCAGTGTCATTCTTGGAGTACATGTGTTTGAAGTCTAGTGCATAACTGCTTTGCTAAGGGGTTTTTATAACGTGGCTGTAAAAACCTGTTCTGAGACGCATAATGTCTTGGCCATAGAGTCAATGTCTCTTTTTAATAAATATATATATATTTAAATCCACGGATTCTTAAAGAGAAGTCTGAATTTCTTTTTATTTTTTCTCTCCTTTTTCTTATTTTTGTCAAACTGTATATGTACATATGGAAAAAATAATTACTAGTAAAGTTATTTTTCAGATTTTTCTTAACCTTTCAGGCTTTCATGTTTTTTTCCTCACTCAGCTGGTGGTTTCTGAAGCACTTCCTATTCCTGAGAGCGCAGAATTGCTCCTGCCCCTGGCAGATGGACTTTTGGCTTGGGGTTTTGTCATTTTGTGGCTTGGATTGACTTGAAATATATTTCCAAGTCCTAATACTGATAGAGTTTCAAAAGTGCATCCTAAGAACACCAGTTGCGTGGTCTGCTCTTCTGGTCCCAGCAGTCGGGTGAGATTTGATGATGCCAGTTTTCCACAGTGGTTTAAGAAGACAGAAGTCAGAAAGGCCTTGGAATCATGGAAATGGAGGAGTTTTGAACTGCTACCTCCTGCTAGAGAATTGTGCAGAAGCATCTTTCCTGCCTGGGTCCCCAAGGGACTGAGTAGTCCTTTCTGTGGAATTGTGGAATATCCTTATTTATGTACAAGGAAAATGAAGGGGCTGGGTGTTAGTAACTGGTCAAGTGGCTCATCTTATGAGAAAGCTTTATACTTTTTTTTATTGCATTGGTTGCTTCAATGAAGATGCTAATTATAATAAGTATTGTCATTTCAACAAATTCTCTCACAGTATATGTGAATTTAAAATGTGTGATTTCAAACCAATTTTCCTATTTTGTGGTTCTTTTTATGCAGAATGTTATTATTGCTATGAACAAGGTAACCTCTGTTGTGCTGAAACAATGTCATATTTTTAGGTAAGACTTACACTGTAATCTAATTTTGCCTGACTAGAGACTCTAGAGATTTAGTTGTTTTGTTTATTTACATACACTGAGGCAACAGTTTTCCTTGTTAAAGAATGTAACCTGGTTGTACAAAAGCGCTTTAAATCTCATGCCTGACTTGGTAATATCTAAACTACATTTCAAGCTTTCCAAATCACAATGTCTGACCTCAAGTACTTGAGTTTTGTATCTGATCCTGATACTTATTAATGTGAAACTGTAGAGATTTTGCCTTCAGGCAAGGAAGAAAGGCAAGAAAAGGGAAAATAGAGCTGGGTGGGGGATGCAGAGCCAAGGCTTTGACTTCTGCTGGAGTCCCATCACCTTCTTGCTTGTGTCCATAGCCCTTGGATACAAATCTTGTATCAACTTCTGCCATATCTAGAAGCTCCTGTTGGTTGTGTTAGATGCAAGTGTTGCATATGTGAGTATTTTACTCCTTTATTATGATGTTATCTATGTTTTAAGAATGTTTTTTGTTCTACAATCCTGTTTGAAACAGCTAACTCTTGAACTTCACTTGCAGATGATCAGATAAAGGTCGAAGGTTTTCATCTGTTTTGGTTGTTTGACTTTTTCTAAGTTACAAGTCCTTTAATATTGCCTTTAAAAATCTAGAATAATACACATTCTAGTCTGAAACTGTAATGCTGGTTAATGGTTTCCTGCAAAATTAGTCCTGTGAATTCGGTCTTTAGGCTATTTGAGTAGTGAAAGAGTAGTCAAGGTCATTGCTGGTGGTATTGGAGTGGTTTCAGTGTTTGTTTTGAGAGACTGAGGTGAAATGTGTTTTCCATAATGATGTAACTTAGTTGAAAGCATCCTGATTCTAGCTCAGGACAAGTTTGTTTTGTTTTTTTTTTTACCATGCTCAGGTCACTGAGATGGAACAAAGCAGGTACTTTTTTTCCTGAAGTAAGGGGCAAGTGAAAATGGCATATTGTTTATAACATGGGTGGAGAGTGGGATTAATTTGTTCTTCTTACAAATCTGAGATCTTTGGATGACTGTCAGTGAGTGGGAACTGTTGGCATTGCAATGAGTCCTGCAGGCCAGAGGCAAGCAGGCCAGGCAGCATCCTGCCACTCGGATAAGGGAGGGTAAGAGGTGGTGCTACAAAGGGCAAGGTTACTGAAGGCCTGTGTATTGGATTGCCCGAGGGTGAGCCAGTGTGGTGGTGAGCTTTTAGGGCCTGTTGCTTGTTGAGGATTGAGAAAGGGAAGATGTAGCAGCGTGGTTCGTGGTCTGTTTACTGGGACAGCTGTTGAGATTGCTCTGAAGTGGAAACATTGCCTGTTGGGAAGATCAGAGGAGGGTTAGCGATGGGATCAAAGTGGCATTTATGCCTAAACAGAAGAGTGACCAAAATATTGCCCTGTGAATGAAGTACAGAGTTAGAAATCCATAAATTTGGGCTGTATTGTTGAATACACTTTTCATACAAAAGCAAGAGACTCGGGTTCAGAATGCCCTTTTTTTAGGATATCAATAATATTACCTGATGGAGATGACATAAAACTTAAGTTAATGTTTTCAGAATGTTTTGAAATCTTGAGGATGTTTACAAGTATTATTTACACATCATTGCCCTCAGTCTTTGCTGCAGGAAGGCATGTTTATCCAAAACAGGACTATCATGGTACTAGGTGAAACAAGACATTAATATTTGTGGTTAGAAAGATGCAAACAAGATATATGGAATATTAGTTCTCAAAGATATGATGAATTTAGATAAAATATCAAAGACATTATTAAATTAAAGGGAGGGGCGAGGGTCTTTTTTTTTTTTTTTTAATACCTAACACAATTCTGATTTTAGAACTGCAAGTGCAGGCAAATAATATAGTGGTGCATGCATTTTTATCATCAAGTAGACAAATATTCCAAGAGAGGACTCTTAGGATAGTTCCTGTGGTCATATATGTGATAACCTGTACTAGAAGAGTGCTGGAGAGGGAATGTTTTGAGCCAAGCAATGCCACCTTCTGAGGTCTTTTCCAACACCACAGCTGATACTGTCAGTAATAAAGTATTTGGTAATTGCTCTTTGCAGAGACCATAGTGACTAGAGATTTATTTTTAGATATAGTACAAACTAGACTCTTTCTCCTGAAGTTCACACCTTAGTTTCCAAAAAAAGAGAAAAATACCTATGGATCTGTTGGTTAGGTAAGTTGTTCTTGCTGAGTAGCTCTAATAGCTGCAAGAAATTCCTTGCTAGCCTATACTAGAGTAGTTATTTCTCTGAAGTTTGGTATGTAGAGCCACCTGAGTATTTTAAATTAATTTGATGACACAAAAAGCCATGCTTACAAGGGTCACCTGCTGTTCAAAGAAAGCAGAAACCATTCACTCTCAGTGGAAAAGAACCATTTTGAACCAGTTAAGACCTGCATAGGCAGGGCCTTTACAAAAGGAGACCAAGAGAAAAAAAAACAAATCCGCAAGCTTTAGGAACTAAAGGAAGAAATTGTTTTTTCTAGCCCCCTGAAGCAAGTCTGTCATTAGTTTAAAGTACCCCCTTTCTGTCTTTAAAAAATACAATTTACTTATGAGAGACACTGTTTCCACTGGAGTGCAGGTCTAATGTTCCTCTCAAATACCACCAATGAAACCAAGTCCAAAATTGATTGGTGAAGGTAACATTTTTCAGGAATCAGTCATTAGGCCACTCACAAGTCCCACATTGCAGTTTAGGAGTCTGTTCAAGCAAGCTTACCAGATATAGCTCAGAGGACTTACTTCCTCTGAGGAGACTGGGCAGCAAATATTTCCCACCTTGGCAATTAAACAAAATGTCAGAAATCATTGACTGATAATCAGAATACAGGAAGGAACATGATCTTTTTTATTTTTCCCCCAATACTGTTTTTGCATATCCTACATATGTTTTTGCTTTCTAATAAATATCCAGGAAGATAATTCAAAGCAGTGGAGTGAGAATAATTCCAAGATTTCTCTGAATTCTTTCTCCTGGATGTTTTTATACAGGTACATTTGAAAATTGTTATGATATTGTATTCTGCTGTTTAACAACTTTGCAAGTTAATATTCACATGGAGAAACAATGCAATATGTATATATAATATGTATGTTAAATTAGATAACTTCCCTTTTATGGATCTTGACGATGCTAGAATGAGGCCAAAATGAGTGCTTCCCAAAACTTGTTAAGCTATGCAACACACTTATAAAACTCCCCCATAAATGTTGCAAATGATAAGAGAAATACATTTGATTCTTCTATGCAGCATCCACCTGGAATCCACACGAAGTGGTGTGCAATAAAGACACAAGAAAGTATGGTGTTTGCCTGAATTAAGAGGCTGAAGACCCATCAGACCATCCTGGCAAAATGGACAGGAGTTGTTGCTGTTACAAATGACAAAAATGGAATGCTGCTGGAAACTTAGCCTTGTTGTTATATATGTGAGAGTTTATACCCTGGAGGTTCATTGGTCTTTGCTTTTCCTCTGCCTCCATCACATGGAGTCTGTCTAATGCTTAACAGGCCTATATATTGAAGTGATCATGCAGAAATGTATTTACAAGCTCCTCTGGATAAGTCATCAGAAAAGTTTGCTATTTTCAATATAAAAATGGTACCTTTTGGCCATCAATGCTATCTGCTGAATGCTGTTAGTCTAATGAACTTTTTGCCTTTGTGTTGTTTGTTTGCACAGAAAATTGTAATTTGAAGATCATGAAGCTTTTGCTGTTATTATAAATTGGGCCAAAGTGAAGAAAGAAGGGGAAAATACCTTTCAAGTGATGTTATAATAGGACAATCAACTTTAATAAACAGGGAGATTCAAAGCCAACTGTTCTCTATTTAAATCCTAGTGCAAACCTAATCTAATCTAATCTAAAGAGGTTTTAGGGCCTTGACTTGCGTCTTGTTGTTATTGCATACGTGTTATGATAGTCATTAGTCTGGTAATCTGTGGATATATAGAAGTAGAAACAAACTAGTACTTCTGAAGTTTCCCTACTCCTAAATGCTTCATGGCAGGCATGCCAGGTTTAACTACAAAAGCAATTGTTGGAGCAACATTCTGCGTGACTCTGTCACAGAGAGGCAGAAGATGGAAGCGCTGAGTTGTTCCTGAGGATTTTAGGAGAAATAATACACTCTTCATCTTTTGTGACAAAGATAGAATGAGGACACTTGTGGTGTAACTCTGCAGGAAAGCCACACAGGTTTACAGCGAGACCGTAAAAGCGTGTTGAACATCAAACATTCCCAGCAGCACTTGAGTGAAACGACATACATGTAAGAAATGCACCATTTGCAAGTGAAACTGGATATTTAAAAACTTTCCATACTGCAGGATTCCTGACTTGTAAATCTGCCATATTAAAGGCAATCAAATTGCAGATGACAGTGACGTGGGCAGCTGGGATGGAATCCCACAGGAGGAGCACAGCCAGGGACGGCTTCTCAACAGCAGTGTAAACAAAGGTTCGTTTCTGTAAGACTACTACTACTAAGAAATATTTACGTTGTGATACAGGCTCTAAAGACCAAGATTAAATGTGGATCTTGTTTGTGCTGGGCACTGTGTGTAAACATCTATGAGAGACCGTCTCTACTCTGGTAAAGCTTCCAGGCTAAATGCAGAAAGGTTAGGCTGCTTCACTTCGTACCATTGTTAGAATCACATTTCTATTTGTCTTGGTCAAGATTATGAAGGGAGAGGGAATAAATTACCAACTTCCTTTTTTTTCCTACCCCCCTAAAGATCTGTTATTTGCAAGTTTCTTTTCTCACTTCATGCTCTTTGCCTTCATAAAAGTGGAACTGTGATACTGAAAACCTTGCCATCCATGTGCAAGCAGCCAAGGCATTTTCATGGCCACCCATATTGATGGGCAATGCAAGAACTAACAAAGATTAAGTTAGAAGTGGCTCTTGAGTGAAAAGATCAAGCAGCCCCAAAACCTTGAAATGTAGCTTGAAACAGATTATTGATAGCTCTCTAGTGACACTTCGAGGCCGTTTTTATGTACTGAAACTAAAATACTTTTCACTCCTTCAAGCGACTGTTTCGAGCACCGGCAACAATTTCCAACATGAGAGTAGTGTGGGTTTTTTGGAAAGGAGGGAAGGTGCCTAGTTTAGGAGAATATTTTCATTTAGATATATGATTTTTTTTTCCTTTCATAGGCTATTAATTCTTTATCAAAAACTATCCTCCAGCTTGATAAAATATTGGTATGTGAAAGTACAGAAATGAAGATTCTTCACAGATTTTCTTTTCTATTAAGAAAGTACCTTAACCTGAATTTTCCAGATATAATTTGTGATTCTCAAGAGTTTTAGTAAGAAGTTCTCTATCCAAATTGTATTTCAAAACTACAGATATTGAGAGAAAATGTATGTATTCCAGTTGACTAGAATGGAACTACTAGAAAATTTGTTCAGATCTGTCATCTGGAATGCTGTGAGTTCTCATGAACCAGCAGATGAAATGAATGTGTATCTTGTGCATGAGATAGAAGAAAAAGCATTTAATATTTATTTTCACATGGCATTGAAAAAAGTTACCTCACTGGTTTGTAAAATTGTTTGCGTTCACTGTGATTTCTAGCACATTATGCCAAATTTATCAGAGGCACTTACCTAAAAATCACAAGTTTAAAAACTTTGCCAACTTTTCCTCCAACACAGACAGGAATGGTAGTGCAGGGATTGCCTGATGACATTTTCACCATCATGTTGCATAAATCAGCTAAACTGGTAAAAATGCTTGTGGTTTGGCTATATTTATAGTCTCTGTGTTGCTAGCCACATGGGAGAGCTATGGGAGGGAATTTCCCTAAAATTGTTTTAGCCAACTTAACCACTGGGACATCGAGCATTTGTTGCTACTGAGAGTGTTAAACTTGGAAAACTCTCTCTACAACATGCCAAGGGGGAAAAATAGTTAAGAGAATAACATTAAAAAGTAATAGTCAAAGGATTTCACACAGCTTTAGGAAATTAGCTGAACAATTTCTGAGTCATTAGTGAGAGCTTTTGACAACAAAAAGAAATAGGATAATCTGGAAAACTAGAGAAGGATAAACCCAATACCTGTTTTAGGTATGGTTTCACAAAAGATTTGTGGAAAAAAAAGCTAAAGGAATATGAAAAAAAAGGTTGGGGAGTGTAGAAACAAAAAGAGAGGGACTAGCAGGAGAAAGAGATGTGTTGAGTGGAACCACAATACGATGAAAGAAGGACTAGGGAAGTTACAGATGAAGCAGCTAGCAAAGATAACTGAAAATACATTAGAGAAAATGTATTTTCAGGGGGATAAAATTATTAGAAATAGTCAAGATCTGCTTCACAAGGACATACCATGTTAATTCCATGTTATTATCTCTTCTGACTGTATACCCAGTCTAGTAGTTCAGTGGGAGTGAGGAGCTGTAAGAGATGTTGACTTCAGTAATATTTTTGATGCTCTCCTGTACAACATTCTCATAAACACAGCCATGGAAATAAGAACTAAGAAAATAGGCGTTGAGATAAGTCAGCTAAACAAATAACCTCAATGTATAACAGTCAATAGTTTGCTGCTATACTGGGAGGACTGGAAGTGCACATAAAAGGGAACTAGAATTCTCATAATACATGAGACAGTCCAAAAATCAAGCAGAAGTTCAACAGGAACTCAGAATTCTCATAATACATGAGACAGACAGTCCAAAAATCAAGCAGAAGTTCAGCAAAGGACTGTGCTTCAGGAAAAGAAATTTAATTCAGAAACAGAAAATGGGGACTACACAGGCAACAGGAATCCTAGGGTCAAGGTGGTTCACAGGAAATATCACTCAAATATTAGTCCTCTTTCGAGTGCAACGGCAAGGGCCCAACAGGGTTGTTTTGAGCATCTTTTGAGAAAGATACACTTTAAGAACCATTCTTATTTTTCCTGTGAGTTCATAATACCTGACTCAATAGAGTCTACGTGTTAGACTGAATAGTTAACATGTAATGAAATATCATATTATTAATATTAAAAATGATTGATTTATTTCCAAAGTCTGTTTTTATTTAAAGACCTTACTGATAACTGCATTAATATGTGGCTCCGTTAGTGCATGTGTATTTTTATTTAGTTGGATGTTTATACATATGTATCTCATGAGATAAATTCTGGACAACTGTTATTGTACCCTCCCTTTCCTGTACAACTTTTACTGAAGCACAAGACAAAGTTTTCCCTGATCTCTCAAGACCTTTTAGAAATCACTACACTGAATTACAACTATAAAGCAAAGATATAACAGTAGGGAAGGGAGCTTGAGCTGAACATTTTGACCATCACTGGCATTCAGAAAGGATAAAGACAGACTGTACCTTTCAGATTATCTGTTCTAACCTCAAACCTCCACAGAGTTTTCTACAAATTTCCTACTGTGGAACCTGTTAGACCATGGAATTAGACTTGTAGTCAGAAATCCTTTCCTAAAACCTGAGTAAAATCCTCTTTCTTACAAACTATGCTAATTATTTTTGGTGCTGCCTCCAGTTGATGCAGAGAACAACTGATTTCTCTTTATTATAAATTTCCATGTGATGAAAAAGCAAACTAAACAGGTAGCCTTCCAAGCTCCTTGTTTGTAGCATACAAACCCAACTCTTTTTTTATGAAAATCCTGTGTACTACCTTCCTTAAAATCTATAGCCTATCTAGAAATAAAATTGAAAGCAAAACAGCACTGAAGTATTGCCATGCTGGTTTCATAAGAAGGAACTAGTTTCCAAGTAGGAATGTCCCCATCCTCTAGCATTGGCATAAGCCACATGATTTTTTTTTTGTGGTGACTGAATGTACAGGGGCAATCAGATACATATTTTCATAGTCTATAACCACTTTTCTATATGTAATATAGTGTGTACATATAAAACACATACACATATAAACAGAGTCTGCAACCAACTTGCTTACCCCACTGTATGAACCAATGTGTGGGTTTCAGGCTACATTTTGTTAGGTGTCTCATCACTCTTTTTCTTTTTCTTTTTCTTTTTCTTTTTCTTTTTCTTTTTCTTTTTCTTTTTCTTTTTCTTTTTCTTTTTCTTTTTCTTTTTCTTTTTCTTTTTCTTTTTCTTTTTCTTTTTCTTTTTCTTTTTCTTTTTCTTTTTCTTTTTCTTTTTCTTTTTCTTTTTCTTTTTCTTTTTCTTTTTCTTTTTCTTTTTCTTTTTCTTTTTCTTTTTCTTTTTCTTTTTCTTTTTCTTTTTCTTTTTCTTTTTCTTTTTCTTTTTCTTTTTCTTTTTCTTTTTCTTTTTCTTTTTCTTTTTCTTTTTCTTTTTCTTTTTCTTTTTCTTTTTCTTTTTCTTTTTCTTTTTCTTTTTCTTTTTCTTTTTCTTTTTCTTTTTCTTTTTCTTTTTCTTTTTCTTTTTCTTTTTCTTTTTCTTTTTCTTTTTCTTTTTCTTTTTCTTTTTCTTTTTCTTTTTCTTTTTCTTTTTCTTTTTCTTTTTCTTTTTCTTTTTCTTTTTCTTTTTCTTTTTCTTTTTCTTTTTCTTTTTCTTTTTCTTTTTCTTTTTCTTTTTCTTTTTCTTTTTCTTTTTCTTTTTCTTTTTCTTTTTCTTTTTCTTTTTCTTTTTCTTTTTCTTTTTTCTTTTGTCTAGCCTGGACACACACGACTTCATTTTGTGTTTTCTCCTAGTGTATACATTTTAACACTCTCCTCCAAGTGTAACTGGGCTTATTTCAAAGGAAATTCAGGAACCTTCTCCTACGCATGTCTTTTCATTAATCAATGATGTGCCAGCAGGGAGAGTGATAAATTTCCATCACTCCAGTAATCACTATGGTCTGATCAAGGTGGAGACTGAGATTTCCTGATCTCAGATTCCTGTCAGTCTCAGCATTTCAGAACAAACTTGTTTTCCCCCCTTTTTTCCTTTTTAAAGTATCAAAATTTCTGATTTATTCACTAAAATAGCATGCAGAAATTGAGTTAAAGATGTCTCTTGTGAGCCCAGTTTCTTCTTAGAACAAGAAAATATGAAGTCCAAAGCTAAAGTTGAGAAACTATAAAAAAAAAAGTTACACATGAAAACTTAATTTTAGTTCTTTTAACAAACACAGTTTTCATGGAAACTTTAAGAATTTCATCCTGAGCATGAAAGCCTCCTTGTAAAGGTACCTGCCACAGCCAGCACATGGGTTTCAGTAGTACCTACCCCTCCTGTGCCTGTAACCATCTGAGACGTGGTTATTTATGAAGTAGATCAGCAAAGAAAAAAGTGATGCAGTATTCCTCAGAACAAAGCAGAATGGGGTTGATGTCTCTTACATCGCTGTAATTCAGGTAACAAAGTGGGAATGAGGAAGAGACAGGGCTCTTGTGTGCTCAAAGCACTGAACTGGAGTCCCAGGGAAATGTGCTCCTCCACTGTCACTGGTTTGCCATACAAACAACCTCGGGCAAATGATTAGTCCAATGTTTTACAAGTGTTCTGTGAGGGGTGTTTTTCAGATTGTATGAATATTTACCACTCTAACCAAACTAAGTGGGAACAGTTAGTCAATTGGTATTTAAGTTTTTTTACACAAGAATGAGGAATACAGAAGCAAACCATTTAGAAATTTGGGGTTTAATCTCTCTGCACTGTAGTTCTCCCTATAATAGGGAGGATTAACAGGATTCTTAGACTTCACACATGGATTTGATGTCTAGGGTCTCTTTAGAATGTCTGTAGAAAATTAACTACCTGGGAAAGATATTCCAGTGCCCACTCCTAGCTGCCCTGTTTAGCCAGGGGCAAACAGCAAAGGGGGGAAAGGAAGGATGTGAGGGATTTTCAACATATGTTTTTATGTACTTATTTTTACAATAGCTGAGAGCTAGTATACTCTTGGGAACTGCTGGCAAGCTTCCATGCTTGGCTGAAGAGATTTGAATACCCATCTCACAGAAAAATCCTTCCCCTGCTCTCCAGTGTATTCATTCTTGCAGGAGTGAAGGAGTAGGAAAGGGAGAGTTTAGTATTTCTCTCACTGAGGCCATCCCAGTGCGCTCCAAATTATTAGATATTTAGTGGAGCTGAAAATGAGCTACCTTGAGTCTTACTTCTTCCTAGATTTAAGTAGTTGAGTTTAAAGGCTTATTCTTTTTCTAAACATGAGCTTTTGTCAAAGTGTGTTGTAAGCTTTATGAGAACATAAAGAGGGTGTGAAGTCTTAGTACTGTTGCAGCAACCTCAGCCTCTGTGATTTTCTGATTTTTATGTGGGTATGTGTCAACCAGTTTTTTAGCCTAGGTTTTGTATGTTTATTCTCTTTTTAAGATCAAAAAAGGGCAAGAAACAGTCTGACTGTACACATGCAAAATTGTCATTGTACTGACCTAAGTAAGATCATCAGGTCTGATGCTTAAACTGGTAAGAACTGGGAAAGAAAGCTGACAATACACAGATATACTGAAGCAAGGATGTATATTTTGTCGTTTTCAACTCCATTGGTCTTAACAGCTGGGGGTTCTTGACAAATGTATCCATAACTGAGATGTCATTAAAGATATTATTAGTAAATGAATCCCTGGCAAACTCCTTTTAAACAAGGGTTTAAAAACTAAATTAAGAAAAAGCAGGAGGGGAAAATAAAAGGGGTCTACGGAGTATGCAGGGAAAATGACAAGTTGATTTAAAACTGCTTAACCAATTTTCTTCAGCCTAAGAGTGTTTTCTTGAACAGGCTGTATTGCAAGCCAACATAAAGATTTCTGGCTTGCCATTTTTGACTTAAACAGTGACAGAAGATTTCGATAACAACATATGGAATATATTTTTTCACATTCATTTAGCTGAAAGAATTTTGTTCAAACTTGTCTGATATAATCCAAGAGTAAAACCATATATGGAAATCCCAAGTCCCAGAAGAATGTGAGAAATTAATGAGAGGTGCTAAGTTGAAGCTAAAATGAAAGTTGGCACTGAACTTACCTAAACAGTCATGAGGAGGGATTTTTAATAGCAGTCATCTTGGGTGCTTTGTTGAGAAAGAATAAAACACCAAAACCAAACAAACCCACAAAAATCCTCCCTGGTCACCTATGGTTCTTTTAAAGTGCAGTATCACCGAGCTTGCTACTTGAATTTGAGATGTTCCACCAGGCCTTTAAAGAAATACCACTTCTACTATATTGTTACGACCCAGCTATTAAAATAACTAGAGATTTCTCTGCCCAAATTAAGGTGAAAACAAGACCATATGCTGAATTCAATAGTATGGATTTTTATTTAACAGTAAATGAGATGTAGAGAGAGAGAGAGAGAAAAAAAATAGGAAAAGGGGTCTAGGGGGGGAAAGAAAGAGAGCCAATCCTGACAGCATCCATTTGTTCCTCTTCTTCTGGTCTTCTCTGCTGTGGGGGTCCCAGCTTTATCAAAGTTATAGTTGCAGTCTAGATCCAGTGAAAGAAGCCCACAAAGCACAGGGTCCACTGGGTTTATATGTGCTC
The DNA here is from genome assembly GCA_013400955.1 of Drymodes brunneopygia. Classification (NCBI taxonomy): domain Eukaryota; kingdom Metazoa; phylum Chordata; class Aves; order Passeriformes; family Petroicidae; genus Drymodes; species Drymodes brunneopygia. The sequence continues at coordinate 407,722 of VZTZ01012596.1, forward strand.
AGATTCAGGTGGGAATGCTCAGGTACCTCCTTGGTGGTCTATTGTTTGAGTCATTAACCATTAACAGTCCAGTCTCTCCCAGATATAGATATAAAACCCCATTTGTCTTGCAGGAGATGACTATTGGCACACGGCACAAATGAACATCAGCCACAGCTTTGGAAACCAGTATTAAGCATGGCTGCAAACATTTTGGTGAAGGATGGTAATTGTATATGGTAACTGTCAGAACAGAAATTGGAAAAGGCATTTGCCATGCCGCTGCTCCATTAAAGTCCATTAAAATCATGGCCTTATGCAATACTAGTCTCCTCGTCATTTGTACACAATAAAGGTTTTATGTATAAATTTGCCCTGTATGCTGTATCTCTGGGTTGCTGGTTTTACCATGTGAATTATACAGTCCATGGTGAGAGCTTTACCTGTGTGAAGCAAACTTTACTGAAGAATGTAAGACAGGGATGCACCCTTGCATCAGTCCCAATGCTTTTAGGAAGGGTTGAGGGGGGATGCAAGTGCCCAGGGGCCTGCACCCTGAGCAGGCCAGTGCCTCTGATGTTGTGTAACCATGAGGACAATGTTATAGGCAGCAGCTGTGTCAAATGTTCCCCCAGCCCATGGGGATGATCATGAGCAGACAGGCAAGGACGTGGAGGCATCCCGAGCCACACCAACATTGACATGCACTGCAGGAGCTGCATTGGTGGCTGGAGGAGGTGAGGCTCCAGCTGCCCTGGATGGGTCTTCTCCTGGCCACCACCCCAGCCATGAGTTACAGCACAAGGTTCCCCCAGCTGCAGACCAGACCATGCAGCCCTGGGTGGTGGCTGCTCTTGGACTCTGCTCAGAAAAACCTCCTCGGGGATGCTGAGTGCTGCCAGCAGTGTAATGCAGTCTGGCTCCTTGCAGTTGGGGAGCAAAGTCAGCTGGATTTTGGCCAGGTCTTTCATAGGAGCCCAGTAGGGGAGTAAGGGTTCCCTCTGCAGAAACATTCTCTATGGCTTGCTTGTAATTTGATCTACAGCTGTCAGGAGTGAATGCTGCCTATACTTACCAAGTTTCATAAAATAGCATGTGTAAGGATGTCCCTTGTTAAGGAACACCCATTAAGTGCATTAAAGAATGGAATGAATCACACTTTTTATACAGAGAGCATTACATTAAATCCCTAGCATAAAAATACTTTGTGTACTAATTGATTTTATCTTGCTGTGCTTTATTCAGCTTTTGCTGTGAAGGCCTGAAATAAACAGCAAGGCTTCAATTTTGCCTGCTGTCAAACCCAAATGCTGCATGTTTGCTTCATGGGACCCATCTAAGTGACTTCAGTGCCAGTACATGGAGCTACTTCATGTGACAGGAGCAAGAGCTAGTTCTCATCTACAGCACTGTGGTGGTAAAGAGTGACTTAAATGCAACTAATGATATAATTAATGGACAGACTAGTTGCTTTTCGTAAACTTGTTCAGCTAATAAAACACATCTGCAAGCTCCAAAGGAGTCAGTGAGCATTCAGAAAAGTTGATTTATCAGTAACAGGCAGCCAAAGCTTTCTGTATCCCTTTCAAACAAATATTCCTTTACAAAATTAAGTAAGTGTATGAACTGCTAGGGAATATGTCTGTATAAAGAAAACCACAAGTCATAAGATTGTTTCTGCTGATTTTTCTCCTTTATCCCTTCAGGTTTTCTATGTTTTCAGCAATTTTAAATCTTAAAAAAACCCATCAGATTATCAATGATCCAGAAAGCTCACTAAAGCTTCCAATTCTTACCAAACTGACCAAATAAGTCTAGCATGGAAGTGAAACAGCTGCATTGGAAATGTCATGTCATGCTATTGTACAAATTAAGAAGCATCATCAGAAACAGACTTTAGTTCCCTTTTAACTAAAATTATAATTTCTCCTCCAAAATTTGTGTGCTCCTGTTTAAAAATTCAATGAAGCACCTTTTGCAATTAGTTATGTGTTCAAACCAAAAGGCAAATGCCTATTAGAATAGCATTACCCTTTTATATGAGAAAACCTGGCTCTGTCTCCTTGAGATGTTTCCATTTTAACTTTCAAAAACCACCAAACACAATGATTTTAAACAATAAAGCACTTCAGACATATTTCAAGCAGGGAAACCATTAAATTAAAATTCTCAGAATCACAGGTCATTTTTTGAAGTGTAGATCATTAAATTTAATTGTCCCTTATAAGAACTGGGCAAATCAAGCTCCTAGGATTTAAAGAAAAAAAGATCCAGCTGCTATGCTTGAGGAAGATATAACTATTCACATTATTTATTTTTTATTGCACAGCAGTAAAGTATACTGTGTAGTATTTTAGACAACTGTATTAAATGTGACACTCTCTGACCAGTTTTGAAATAGAGACACTGTCATTTTCTTTCAAATTAATTTACAACATGGAGATCTGAGTTAATAGAAATTTTTTTCTGGCTCATAACACCTGTAATAATTATCTTTCTCAGAACCAGTATTTTATTTCATAAGGGCTTTGTAGCAGATGTGCTCAGTACAACAAAAGGAGTTGGCGAGAGGTTTCAAAGAGGCTGAGAGCAAAAGGAGAGCCACAGTCAGCAGCCCATCAGGCCAGTGATCCCTGGCTACTGCAGGGCTTGCCTCCCCTTCATGATGGGGTCTGCCCAGCTGCTCCATGGATTACTGTGCCAGCAAGGGTGTCATATGTCCATGAATGAACGTTTTTCACAAATTCATAGGGCATCTTGGACTGCCACACACAAAATCCCCTTGCACAGTATTTAGGTAGCCCTAGGAGAAACAGCTGCCCACAGTTCGTTACATCCTTCTTTGGAAAGGCTCTGCCTCTTTGTGTTTGCAGTAGGCTAGCAGTCCCATGCACGATCCCTGACCTACTATCCTGATTTTTTTGACACCCACGTATCTCATAAGGCTGGAGAGAAAAAAGAAGGATCCCAAAGTTTCACCGTTATCCACAGAGAAGGAGAGAAAAAAACTTTTGCAATGCTTAGTGCCTGACCGCTCTCAGTAGGGGTCACTGGACTGGTGAAAAAGCCTTTGCTGTACTAAAGAAGGGGGCAGACCCAGCCTCCTGGGCACTCGGGGTTAGCACTGCTCCTGGCACCACAGTGGCCTCCAAATGTGAGGTGATCAGTCTGGGGATGACTATTTCAAAAAGCAGAAGGCCTCTGCATGTCCCAGTGTCAAGGTGAGCTCTAGCCCTGCAGAAGAGAGCATTGCTCTCTGACTCAGCAGGGCTGCAATGGTGTGCTCAAATGCCTCTTTGCCCTTCCTCCCCACTAAGTGATCAACCTTCTTACTTTCACCCCTTGGTGTAGGTGATAGAGGCTGGGTGGGAAAAGGGGTGAACATGAGGGGTTTGTATCGGATGATCTGTTCCTAGCCCTGCAGGAAGAGCAGCTAGCTGCCTCCCACTCCTACCACATCTCAATGCCTCCTCAAAGGCCTCCCTTTACCCATGAGTTAATGACTTCAGAGACTTCCACATTCCCAGCTTTTATTCTTCCTTTGACCCCTCCTAGGTTAGTGCTTAGAAGCAACTCCACTCCACCCAGTCTGTAAGCCCATCCCAATGTTTATAGCAAGTAGCCATGTTCTAGAGGCAGGGCATGAAAGGGTAGTGTCTTCAGTCTGCATGGGATAAAAGGGAGGGATGGACCTAAGGGCCTTCCCAAACAGCAGTTAGTCCCAAGGAGACACACTGTGAAACTCAAAAATACTCTATTGTTGTCAAGTGCAAACAAATTTTATTGGCCTCACACAGAGAGGCTGCTGGCAAGGAGTAAGCTCTGAAAGCTAGTCCATGCTTCATAGCCTTTCAGGGACTGTCTTCCCCACTGGGACACTAAAAGAAGAGAAAATATGTATGCACAAGCCAGGCTTCCTAACTAGTCTCAGCCTACATTGCAATGTTCACAACCAGGAAATATTTTCAGATAGGCCACCCTTGTTTATTGGAGCCATTTGGATACTCTTGGAGCCCATTCAGATTGAATGCACGTGGAGGTCCTTCTCAGGCCATGGCATAGTTGGGTTACTCTGAGAAAAGCAAACATAACATAAGCAGGCTATGTTCTGGCCCGGCCCATAAAAACACCTGAAGACAGCATGGCCCCCATCCTTCTGAGGGCCACACATCCTTAGAAACAGAGTAAACAAAGGCAAGTGCCAATAGCCCTTCCCACCATGCAGTACTGAGGCACAAACCCAGACAATAGGCTGTCTGTCCATGCACTCATTAAAAAGCATCTATTATTACAGACTGTAAAAACACAGACAGGGCACGCTGCTCCTGGACATGAGAGCAGGCAAAACCCAGGAAGAGAAGAACTTTATATCCCACAGTGGTCCTCTAGCACCCTTCTTTTGACCTCCATAGCCATGAGCTCCTTTGCTCTTTAAGGCTACTGGTTCATCTTCTTGAAAGTAGGGACACACACTGCCAGCATTCAGGAAGCTGCAGCCTCTCCCACCAGTGCCTGCAGCACTACAGGCATTCCCACCACTTGCCAGCTGCAAAGGGGACATGCTGGGAGCCTCGGAGAGGATGATCCCTCCTTTTAACAAAGTTAGGGTGCTCTGCCCTCAAAATACACCTCTTACCAGCCCCACCCTTCCTCCCTAGATACCGAGGGGTCTCAATCTTGCCACTTAACCAGGCCTTCCAAGCAGCCTGGAGAAACTGATCGTAGACACATGTAACACCTACAAGTGAACAAGGCAAGGTTTGAGTTGCTCCTACCCTTGCTCTGTTCATTCAACAGAAATGGGAATAGCTAGAAAGGATAGCATGGAAATATGTTTTTGAGGGACAGTATAAAGACAGTTTGTCCGTCTCTTCATATTGTGTGACCTAGAAAGGAAAGAGAAGTGAATCTTTTCTTTGGCTGTTGCAATTTTACAGCTTGAAGCAGTCAGGCTGTCTACCTTCCTGCAGGAGATGTGACAGCTCCCAGCACCAGAAAGCTGCATTCCTCTACTTTGAAGAGCAGATTTATAATCCATGAGTTGCAAATTCTAAAGGGAGCTATAAAGGTTTTCTCAAATAATAATAATAAAAAAGAAACAACTGCTACAGCCTCAATTATGGAGGTTTTGGATCTGTTTTTAGTATTTTCACATGAAAAAAAAGCATCAACTGAAACAGAAAAAAATTGCATGGGCCAGATGTTACTGTGCTTTATAGAAGATTTCTGTCACTGCCCAGCATCAAGCTGTCTTGGTCTTCAGTAGATCCATCCTCTGGTCAGGGAGCATTCCTTTTGCTCCTTCCTCACCACACCCTCAATAGAGCCAGTGTGGCAAAGGGAGGCGGGATCTGCTGCCTGCCACTTCAAAGCAGCAAGCCTCACTCAGAACTTGCCTCTGGTGGTCCAAAACAAGGAAGGGCCCAAAGACATCCGTTTTACCTTTCTTCCTTAACTGCTCCATTTTGTACAAGTCGCATTAATGGGTCTCTTTGAGTTCACCCTACAGGAAGAAAAAAATCTCCAATGATTTTAAGAGTAGACTACTCTGACAGTTGTCAATGCTCCATACAGTTTTTTTCACACAAATAATGGAATTGCAGATTTAATTTTTCCTTCCAAAAACAGTGTTGAAAATTCGTCAGGCAGTCGCAAAATCCTTCTCTCAGTCTGTTTCCCTTGTAAGGGCGAAAGGCTTTTGAAAAAAGGGAGCTGAAATGCAACAACTGGAAACATTCTGGCTGAAACTAGCATCTCATTATTAGCGTATATATGTGCAGTGTGAGGGCCTCCCAAAGCTCTTTTCTTTTAGTCTTTAGCCTACCTTTTAAATTAATAACATGACAGACTTTAAGCTTGACCTTTTCTTAATGACCAGGCAAGAGCTTTATATCTTGATTTTTCCAAACAAAAAGATGCCTGTAGGGAAGTTCTTCCTGCTTCACTGTATGCATAATGTATAAAGTAAGGATTGCTCTTTGCCCTGCTCCACCATCCCATGCGGTCAACCTTCCCCTTGGTCCCTGAGGATTTATCTCCCCCTTCTCCCCAGAACTTGTATGGAAAGAATGGACAGTGAGAAGGTACAGGTCCTTCCAATTGCTTGGCTTGGTTCCTTCCTCAAAGCACACAAAATACAAAAGATGCCAATAACATCACTATCCACCCTAACCACCCACAGCCAGAAAGGAGAGCTGCAGTAACCCAGTCACCCTACCTATCAGGCAGGCACCACTGTACTTTTAGCCAGAATTCTGCACGCAAAACCACGTGTGCTTTCTCCAAACAGCACAAAAACAGAGTCCACAGAGATATCCCATACATGCTTGCCCAAATCCTGTATGTCAGGAACACTGTTCTTCATAACTGATTTGTCCAGGAAGATTGAATAGAAATGTTCATAAATCTCAAATAGTAAACTAGACATCTTAAATTGTACCTAAACAAATGTGCCTACTTTTTTTTTTTTTTTCTGGAAATACTGTAGTTTTACTACAGATTCCTAATCAGGAGCTCAATCAAAAGAAGAAAAAGGGCAATATATTTCTATTTTCTGATTTCCCAGCTTTTTAGCTGTTTTCTTTTTGTTAGTTTAGGCACTTTTGCTTGACCTGAAAACTCCTCCAAGCAGCATACTATCACAGAACTACCTTCATTGCAGCTGTTTTTAGGTAGTCATTTGGTCAGAGAAGGGGAAAGTAATTAAGCTTTTAAGTATTTATTCCCAGCTGCTACTAAGATCCTGTCTTTGTCATTTAAACTAAAAGGAAGCAGCCACAAATTAAATCTGTCCTTCCAGAAGGAAGAAGACTAGACTTTCATGAAAACTGTTTGCAGTCTTCATAAGAAAACTTAAAAAATAATGTACCATCTGGGTGTTCATTCATAATATCAGAACTGGTAAGTCTGTAGTACAGTAGGGATAAAGTGTGTGTGGTCCCTGGGCAAGCCTTCTCACATGGAGGTGGATCTGAGAAAGATTTTAAAGATGAAGCGTAATACCCTAAAATTTTTATGGCTAAAGAAGAAAACATAGATGTAGCTGACTTGTAAAGGTTTTCCACCCTCAAGGGGACCTGGAATAGTTTTTTGGGCATTTCTGCAGAACCTACTCTTGCATGCAGGTATGACACAACCTCTCTGTTGCTGGCTCCCTCCCTGGAAGTTGGAAGTGGTCTCCTTTCCCCATGGTGGAGTGTTTGCTGGGCTGTTTTCCTGCTGGTGTCTTTATGAATGCAGCATGTTGGCTGGGGTGAGTGTCTGCCTGCAGCGATGGCTTGAGGTTGTCCTTCCTGTGTGTCCCCTGCAGCTGTTAAGCTGATGGCCTTAACACAATGCCAGACAAAGGGGAGGAGAGGCCTCCACAGTGTTTGCTGTGCAATGCTACTATGATGGATATGAAGTTGTATGGTTTCTCCTGCCTGGCCAGCACCTCAAGAGAGGGGGAATGGATCCTGTCTTTGTAGTCATCCTGTGCCTAAGGAAAGTCTCCATAAAACCCTTCCTTGATCCACCAAGACAGAACAACCTGATTTTCTGCCTTTTGTTTCACTTCATTGCTGTGGATATCTCTCAGGGGGCAGCGCTAAGGAACATCTTAATTCGTTCGGTTTCAGTGACTGTGCCTCACGTGAGGTGAGCCCTGCACAGGATCAAATTAATACAAGGAAAAGCATAATAGAGACTTTTGCATATTCAGGCAACTTTACCTGCTCATAATCTCTTCTCTTGCCTCCTGGTATTATTTTCATCCTTGCGTGCACCTCTGCTGTGAGTTGCTTTCTGCTGAAATAGATCCTCTCTCATTTGGGAGCTTAGGGCATGAATTTGCTGATATTTGCAGAAGTTGTGAGGCTGAAGCTGTTGCTGCGTTGGTTCCATGCTGCCAAGCCACTGCATTCCCCACCAGGCAGCCAAAAGAGGTCCAATCCTGCAACCCAGTGAAGATTACTGCCCTCTCACTTCCATTGGGAGTATAATATTGTTTGGCATGTAGCCATAAAGGAGAGCCTGAACCCTAAGAGCATGAGAGGGACTGAACTATTCCCTTCACACTTAACCTCAGTTATGTTATCTAATTACCGTTTCACTCACATCATGCTGTTTATTAGACTGGGGCTGAATAGATCCAACTAAAATCAAAATTTGGTTCTTATTAAATTTTATCTGCAGTCAAGAGAGACAGTTTGTGGTCCCAGAGGATTGAGAAGGGATGATCATGGAAACAAAAGAGTAAAGCTGGGTCATAAAGTAGCCAAAAAACCTGTAGTTTTTCTTGGGTCATTCAAGAACAGGAAGATGATGTGCATAAAGAAAAATGGCTAGAGACCTAGATGAAAGAAGGAGGGAATTTAGTCCAACCTGTATGTCAAGCTTGTTGTCCTGGGAACCATCACCATTGCAAATCCAAACCTCTGTATTTCAGATTGAAATGTTTGCAAAACTTACTATGACAAAATCCACCTCTATGTAACTCTGCAAATGAGCTTTCCAGGTAGGCTAATTTTTTCTCTGTTGCTGCTTTAACCTCATTAATTCTGTCCTGTTCTCATTAACGAATGATAGGAGTTTGATTGTAGCCTGTTTTTTTGGTCTCTCTTAAAAAAATTCAACAGTCATATTTGCCCCTGCTTCACCCATCAAAATAAACTTACATTAAGAGGCAATTAAGGTTGCTCAAGCAATATGCCTCTATAACAACAACTGAAAGGAGGGACCTTTCCAGGTCACCCTGTCCCCATAGGTGTTGGCTTGTTTTCTCTGGAGCACCTCATCTGCATCCACTGCTTGAATCTTGGAGGCTTTCTGCAAGACCTTTAAAACTTCAGCAAATGTCATTGTCTGCAATAACAAATTGGTGAAGTTTCGAGTACGAATAGCTTCGAGTTTCACTTGCCAGCTATTGCTAAGCCTCTCATACTGGCACCAGAGGGCTGCCATTGCTAGTGGACCCAACTGGCTGTGTTGGTTAGTGCCACTAAAATCCCATGGGATTAAGATGAATAGAGGAATAGCTTCTCGTACAACATATTTGTGCTTTGGGGTGTAGATCAGTGTAGCACTCTGGCTGCTTCAGGCTGAAAGAAAAATGGGCTTGCTGCTTTAAATACTGAGGTGGCCAAATGCCTCCTTTAGCAAAGTTTAGTAGAATGTTTGTATATTTAAAAATTTACCTTGTCTCTGGCTGTTTAGCAAATTCCATGGCGGAAACTAGGGGTCCACAAAAAAGAGAATTTTACAGGAAGAATCCCACATATATTAGTCAGGTCCTTTTATTTTATATATTTAAGAGATTTATTACTTCTTCTGGGAACATTTGGTGCCTACAGCAAGCTGTATTTCTTGAATTATCTACCCCAGCCTAATTTATCTGAGTAATTAATATTGGGGGCGGGGGGAGTGCTGTAGAGCCCCTCAGGGAGCCAATGCTTTTGCTGTTGGGCACACGAATAATGATATCTTGTATTCAGCTTTGGACCAAGGTGCTGGATATCCCACAGAACAGAAGTACTGAAGTCCTATTCTGGAGCTGCTGCTAAAGATGACCAAGTTTAAGACATAGTCTTGTTTCCCAGTTCCAATTGTTTTGCAAGTCTGCATCCCAGTCTCAGACTTGCTTTTGTGGATCTGATTCTCTGAACTCCCAAGGACCATATTCAGACACCTGAAATTCCACCTAAACCCATATTTTCTCATGGCAGTGCTAAGCTCTCAGAGGCCTCTTGTTGGCAAGAAACTGCAAGCTCAGGTCAAGGCTGGAATTGAGGTCCCTGCAAGGGGCTCTGATGGCTCTCTGTACGAGGCTCTTACTACCTTAAGAGAAGTGGGGGGGAGCCTAGAAGCTAGGCACTACATCACCCTTGTCAATATGTTGCCTTCTTTCTTGCCAGATGTCTAATAAAATTGTCTGTGGAATGATATCCTCATAGATCAGTTTTAAAATTAAATTAAAATCTCATGTTCCAAAGAAGAAAAATGCTGGTTTTTAGCTGGTACTGCAGAAAATAAGAACCATACAATGTTATAGCTAGGGCATACATATGAGAATATATCAGAAGAATAATTCTAGATTCGGCAAAAAAACCCAAAAAGAGATATTGCTGGAAACACTTTCAGTGTTCCTAAAGAGAAATACTTTAATAATTATGCTTTATCTAAATCCTGTCAGTCAGAGAAGGGTAATTTTCAAGGCAGGGTAAAAATACTGATCTGCACGAGCTGTTTCTGATTCCTTCTTGTCTCCAGGGAAGCACAGGTAATGCACAGTTACAGGTACTCTTCTATGCTGAAACTTCAGTGTTAGATTACTGGTAGAGAAAGTGGGGGAAAAAAACTAAACAGTCTTTAGCAAGACTTACATGGTGAAACTCAAGTCAACTGAAATACTTCCAGCCTCTACAGACATTTTCCTTCTGGAGCACTATTGTTACAAGCAGTATATTTTAATTTACCAAAATGCAGATTGTTTGCCTTTCCCTTTCAAAATTATGCTCAGACTTTGTTTCTTCCATTTGCAATGCCTCATTGCATACTTTGTTGTGTTCTTTTTTAGCTGGTATTTTCTTGCCAAGCCTAAAAGACTAAAAATTATCAACCACAAGATAAAATTGTATTAGTATTGATCAGATCACCCTGTGTATTTAAAACAGACCAAATGTGCTGTAAGGGACATCTCTGCCACTCCGATAATCAGAAGCTTCTGTAAACAAAATTCTTTTTGCTATAACTATCAAAACATTAATTCAGGAAAGCTGGAACTGAATAAGTGGAGTTAACCTGTATTTGCCCTCCTCTTTACACATACATATATTTACAGAAAGTTTCTGTCTCTTCTGGTTGTGAAGATAACCTTTAAAGTATAAACTGAGAGGAATGCTGGCTTGAGTCTGGAGCCAAACACATGGAAACAATAACACTAGGCATAAGCTGCCTTCATTCATCTCAGTGGGATGCTAGCAATGAAGTCTCCTTATGACAATGTAAAAGCCAGACCTGTTAACTCTTTCACTGTTACATTTTGGTAACAGAAAGCTTCATGCAGCTGATCTATCCATCACAGTATTTTCCTTTGAAAGGGCATGCCATGTAATATGACTACATGTTTGAAATATGTACATAACCCAACTTTATTTTTGTCTTGACCAAACTATACTTTGACTGTTTTAATAGCTAATGTTCTGCATATCAGATTCTGCTTTGTACTAAATGAGAAATAAAATCCTTTCTTGAATAAATTTTCTTTTTCAAGGAGCCTTTTTCCCCCAAGGTTTTCTTTTGGTATTCTTTTTTTCCTTCCCTCTGGCCCAAAGGGCAGCTGTGGCTGAGCAATCCAAAGACTAAACTTAAACCATCTTAAAGGCACATGCATAGATCGTGTGTCCAAATGTCTGTTTGCCCCTTGTTTTTCTGCAGAAAGCAGAGTGTCAGTTCCTACAGAGAGGGAACATAGTGTGCTCATTCAATCAGCAAGTGGGCTTGGTCAAAGGAAGACTTATAGGATTCACTAACAGGATCTGCAGGATCTGATATCAGTCTGCCTTAAACCTCTGCTGACCAGGGTCTTTGGCTGCAGTTACCAAGATGGGAAAAGTGAAGTGTGACAAACCCCAAGGCTGAGCAGGAAGCTCCTATGTCAGAAGATAAATGTAGGTCAATGAGCTTTGCTAAAGAAAACCTCTGTTTTCAATTAAGTGCTTCATAAGAAGGAGCAACTGTCAATTGTCTCATCTCTGCTGTTCCCAAGCAGGCATCTGCTCTTTCCCTCTGTCTGCCACAACTGGAAGCAAGGGCCCTGGTAGGAATCAGGAGCGGTAGTTCTTCTTATCACCTTGCTCCAGTTTGTATTGAGATTGACAGGAAACAAATATATTTACTAATATTACCATTTAATGTTATTTACTCTCTGTTCCTATCTCTGTCCTCCTTCCTCTGTCCCTTGCAAGGGAAACAAAACTAAATGAGAATCTGATAGCATCACTCCAAGGACTGGGCTGGGTAATAACATCAGAGTGATACAAGAACTTGGCATAGTTAATGTTACAGCAGTTTAAAAAAGAATGCACCCTGAATTTCTAAACTATGCTGACTCCTCAGTGGTGAAGAATCAATCCTGTATGGTGTCTTGCAGTTTGTTCCTAAAAAATCCTTAATAATCCTTTGCTTCTTTCTTGGCTATTTATTCCAGCTGCATAAAATGTTCCATTCAACTCAGTCCCTCTGGAAAATGAGGAGAGGTTTGGGTTTCTTTACTTCAATGGGTTTGTGATCAAGCTTATAATGGAGATAAAAAAGACTATGTGAAAGTTGTCTGAGCAAAAGCACTGGCTTTTGCTAAACCTCATGAAGCTGAACAAGTTGTAGAAATAGTAAGAAACTTTTGAAATTTCTTAGTCTTATCAGACACATCTGGTACACTAGGTCTTGTTTTCAAAATCTGTGAGTGAGTTCCTTAGAAATTTTTCTTCGGGAAAACTGCATTTTCTCCTCATCAAACTGTTTAACATAATTCCTAAATGATTACACATAAACGTTGTGGCATTCTCTTTCTCCAGCTGCAAGCTGCTGTATTTCAGAAAGTGTTTAGCTCCGTAGCAAGCATTTATAGAAGAAGTTTACTTTCTTAGAAGTATCATTTATCTAATTGTTTTTGCAAGCATGAAACATAATCGTGATCATTGTTTAGCTCTGGGTTTGTGTTTTAGTGAAGGCTGCTGTTGGTGGGCCTGAAGGAGGTTCTTTGGGTTGAAAGGGAGACTTAGAAGACTTCCCCTTCTCTTCTTTTGGCTTTTAGTTATGATGCATTACCCTCTGAAGATGCACCCCTGAATACAGTTTAGCATGCTGCTTTAGACACATTAAAAAGTGAATGTCTGGATGACTGGGGAAGACCAGGGAGGTTGGAATGGGGTGTGTTGCCTTCCTACACTCAGGCTGGTAAAATCCTAACCCTCCAGCAAGTCACCCAGAGCTCTTACCTACAAGAGGGCTCTTCAGTACCTACTTTATGTGAAGTAGGTAGGATGTGCTCAGCCTAACTCCCAGGGAAAATCTGTTTCTCTGAGAAACACATGCTCCTTCTCACTCCCTCAGTCAAGACAGACAGGCAGCTCCCTGGAATGTGGGGCTGTAAGGTTTTACTTCCAGCTGTAATTTCTGTTTGGGAATCTGATGGGTGGGTCATCCTGTTCTTGGGCTGCCAAGGGCTTGGCTGCTCACATGCAAACCTACACAGAGGAGCAGCACCTCTACAAAAGAAGCAGAAGCACCTCAAGGTAACCAGTGTTGGGCACAGCCTGTTGGAAGCAGAACACAGGTATACTGATGCAGAATAAGGACTTATCTCTGCTGTTTCCTTTCAAATACCTCCTCAATGGAGAACAGAAATTGTAATTTCACAAACATTAAAACCATAGTATTCATTCAAATAGGTAAATGCAGGCATAAATATCAATCCCAGCGGCATAGACTTAGTAGCTTCACACCATGTATAAGTACAGTTTCTTGCATTTGCAAGTAATATTGAATCTGCTGAGTTGGAGTTTCACTACAGTTACTACTCTATGCCTGGATAAAATGCCAGTGCTGACACCATTGGGGAGGTTCAGATCTGTTAAGCTGTCAGTCAGCAAGTGATTTTCTCATCAATCCTGGGTGCTGCTGAAAAGAGCCAGATCAACAGGCTTATTCCATTTCAATTTTCTTTTGTCTGTTTTGTACTTTCTCTCCCAGATATTTTACTGGGCTTATAGGAAATTAAACTGTAAACTTGTCCATCTAAAATGCTTATTATAACAATGCAGTCCTGGATGAAATAACCATTTTCAATTTGATTGTGTTGGGAGAGCAGCATATGTGTAAACACACACATGCACGTATATGGATGACTAAAAGCTCATTCATAACACTGGTTTTACTATTGCTGTGATGGGAATAACAAAAAACTCCAACGTCCCTCTAGACCATTAAACAAGGCAAATGCAACAATGTGGTGTTTTCCTTCAGTCTCTCCACCCTTGCCTGCAAATGTGATTTGTCCTCAGCAGTGAAACACCACTTTCTGTCCATGTGGAAGAAATTTAAAGCTCTGGAAGTTTCAGGGGTTTTTTTTCAGAAGGATGAACATCTGAGGGAAGTACCTTACCTTCCCACACAACTAGGTTTGGCTAAATTAATTTCTTCTTCCTCTCTCCAACTTAGCTGCTTGGGTTTCTGTCCCTTCTCCAGCATTGATGTGGATATTTTTACCCTGAAACCCAAGCTCTTGTGGTTGAATGATCATTCCTCTTTTGTTTGTATGTACATTAATTTGTGATTCTCTTGAGCATTTTTTCATGCTCGTAATTTTGGTCTCTCTCTCTATGAGGTTTTCAGATTAGGTATTTCAAAGAAACAGTATTACTTCAGACCAAAAGAACTGGGGTTTACAAGTCCAGCAGGCCACTAGATGCTCCCTTAGCAAAACTGAGTTAAGCAAAAATTGTATTTCATAGGGTTAATGTTTGTTAGCTCAAGGCCTGGTCATTATGCAGTGTAGGAGCAGTCATTCATTCTAATACCTCTGGGCAGACAAGAGGATTTTGTTAATTGAACCACTTTGGAAAAGGATATAGTGACTGTGTTTCTATATTTCCTTCACTGCAGTATCCATGTCCTGGTGCTGCTCACCTGATTAGCTCCCATCAGAGCTGGACTTCAGCACAGAGCAGCTCCTGGGGCTGCTGTGCCCATGTGTGGTGATGCACAAACAGCAGCTTTGGGCAAATGCAGAGTGCTCTGATGCAAGACACAGTGGTAGTCTTGGAACAGCCTTGGGAACACTTGGGTCCTATCATGAGAATGATGCAAGCTCATGAGGCTGGTGAAAATGCTTGTGGGTTTGGTTTTTTCCCTGCAGGTACAGTGCTAGAGGAAACTGGGAGAAAAGTTATAAAGAGGCAAGTTGTTTGCTTTCAACCCATTTATGGTTTACTTCTCCGAGCTGCTCTTCTAAACTGAACCAGAAGTTACCAGTGTGGTCAAACCACTTTGAAATACTCCTGTAAAAGTCAAAAACTTTGTTGCATGCTTTAAAAACTATCCTCCCCAACCCTGCACTCAGGTTATGGCATTGCTGCAACCAAGGGAGAGAGCAGGAGCAGGACTGAGCCCAGCGTGCTCTGAGGCACCCTGGCTGCCTGGTTGACAGCCCGAAAGCTGCCCTCAACTGGTCTGCCTCTGTGTGTCTGAGGGCACCTGGAGGCACCAGACAGGGTGCAAGAGGGTTTAGACACATGGAGTCCACCCAGTGCCAGGGCATGGCATCAGCTGTGCATGGAACCAGGCTTACCCAGGCAGAATCCTTGGGGTGAAAGAAAAATGTACTTCGTTTTTGATTCTGTTTTGTTTTGTTCATTTTAGATAGAGAGCACTTTGGAAAGCTGACCCTGATTTAGTCACCCCTAGTTCTCTCTTTGAGCTCCTGTCACTCTGCTGGGGACAAACCAACTCAGCAAATGCATGTTGCTTTGCAGAAGGGATTGCTGCCCACCAGGGCATGCTGGGGGATACCTGAGGGAAAAGGGCTGCCCACCAGGCCCTTCTGCAGACATTACTGCCACAGGTAATATTCCCTTCCTTGTGAAATTAAAAGCAGATTAAAATTTATTAAAATGAGGTACAATGTATGTAACTACAGTTTTCCATTGCAACCAGGTACTTCCAAGCCTGTGAATGATGATTCTTGAACAAGTAAGTGTCTTCAGTTTATGGGGCAGCCTTTAGCTGAGTGGATATGGCTGGGATTAAGGAAAAAGTGTTGACACTTCAGAGGTTGGTCAGCTGCAATACACAGTTCCTGGGGCTCAAAAGTAGCTGGGCTTTGATCCAGAAGCTTATATCTATCTCCCCGTGAAAAACAGAATGAGGACTCTTTAATGGAGGAAACTTTAGTCTGCCTCAGACTTCTTCATTTTCAGCTAAATCAGAAGCACACACAGTTTGAAATGCCAAAGTAAGTAAAACTTCATAGTTACTGCTATCTTTTAAATTCTCATATCTTTGCAGAGATAGGGAACGTTTCCTGTCACCTACATGTAGACAGCTTTTATGTGGGGGAAAAAAGTTAAAGAAGCAGTAAAAATAATCCTCTGTTGGGATCTGCATACAACAGAGTTTGTGACTACAGTTTAGACTTTTTTTTTTCTGTTTACATAAGTAAAAGGAGAACTGTGACAAGCTCTTTAAAGCGTGAATACTGTACACTCCTGGGATGCTGTACAGACCTATTGAAGTTCTAAGCTCTTCTCCGAGCTCAGTATTATTCCATAAAGACTAAGGATGGCATTCTTGTCCCTGAGGGGAGAACCTGTGATAATCTATTATATTTTCTGCTTTGAAAAGAAAATAGTGAATCAATGCTGCTACGTCTCTGGGTCAATTTGAAAGCTGGTCAATGGTAATGGTTGTTTCCTTGCAGTTATGTGCCTGAGCACATTATAATGCCAAATAATAGGCACTGGACTTCAAAGCTGTTCTTCTAGATTTTGGTCTGTTTAAGAAGTGGATTTGGTTTATTAAATTTAATACCAATAAATCAGTAGCTCCCCATCCCATGTCGTACATACACCCTTGGTTTTGATCACTGCCTTTATGAGGTGTAAAAGCCTACTTTTGAATTCAACACATGTAGAAGTTAAATGTTCAGCCTTGTCAATGCACATGGCTCACCATTACAGCCCTTGTTTAGCAGATGAAACAGTCACAGTCCATGTGGCCACAGGCATAGGTAAACAGTGAGAGCCTGATGGCTTCTGAACTCACCAGGACAATTTGGATTTCAGCCTTATGCTGAAAAACCTTCACTTAATAAATACTCTGTGTTTAGTAGACTAGCACCAAAAGGAAAAAATAAATACATTCCAGGTTTAATGAGAGAGCTGACATCAACATCCACCATACCCAATATAAAATTTTGAAACATCTAAATATTGGCATGATGCATGCAAGATGTCACTTGTTTCTCACTCCTTTTTTCAGGAATAATTTTACTTCGAGCATCCCTAGAAACTAGAAGCCAGATAGGGTAATAGCTTTTCCAAGATGCAGCTTTATGGTTATCATTAAGCTACTCAGCAGTGCTGAATGCTGGGCAATTTTGCCTCAGCAGAAATGGGGGTAGCTTGCATTTTTTTTTCTGGAATAAATTTAGGAATGGAGACTTAAACCACTATTTATATATAAAAAAGCAGAATGGTAATTTTTGCAAATACTCATCTCAGCTACCCATCTTGCAGAAATACGTGCAGCAGTTTAATGCACGTGGACTCAGAACTGTGTTCCCTGCTCAGCCTCAAAAATGAGGCTACTCATGTCTCAGCAATTACTGTATTCCTGCAGAACACACTGTCAGGCATTCAGAGTCACTGTGCCAGACTGTCCTGAGGGAAGGAGACAAAACATAATGGGAGGGAGCTAGAAAGGGCCATGCTGCCTAACTTCTCATCTTTTTTAATATGTTTGGTTTCAGGACATTCACCCATCATAGGTGCCTGAATTGACACAGCTGTAACCCTACACATTCAGGGGTTAAATCCTCAGAGCAGATTGCTAAAGTATGTTTTTCATTTGGCCTTCATCATGCAGGAAGGTCAATGTAATCACAGTTATTATTTACACATCTCCTGGCATCTGCTCAAATCCATCTTTTTTGCTACTTCCTGGAAGAAGTTAAAGTATTTTCATTTCTTGGTAGAGTGATGTTGTGTTAGTACATTTAGTAAGAATGGATGTTCAGGTTGCTGCCAATACTGTTTTGGACACTGGTATTACTGAATTATCCCTTATTGTAAGTACCATTTACCCTCCTGTCCCAAAAAGGTAGGCTATTTCCAGAAGTACCACACTACTGTTACACTCTTATGAAAAGGATGATAATGAACCAAATCCTTCTTTTGCAGTTGCTGTTTTCTAGTCTCTAAGAGGAGGATGAGATTTACATTTGACCTCTTCCCTTTTCTTTGGCTAGAAAAACGGTATGATCTATTTCAGCGGTATAAACCCCAAAGTCCCATTGCACTAAGAAATATTAAATCCATCCAATAAATTATCATTAGGATAAATGAACACACTTCAAGCAGATCTTGGAAGACTATTCAGGATTCTCCCAGAGAGCTAATTTAAAAGGAGTTCTGCCGTTCCACTGATATTCATATCTGTTTCTTCAAGGTGGTTAATTTCAAGTGTAACCGTAAAAGTATGTACCTATCCATAAAAACATTCCTTTCCCTCTTCAAGGAAAGATCCTTTACTGGAACAGATTTTCAGCTCTCAGCTCACAAGATTACATAACATCTAGAAATCATTTCATATTTATGCACGTGTCTGCCTTCCACTTGAGAGGCAGGCCAGGTCGACAGCATCTGGAGGGCTGGTGGATTTATGTGCAGCTAATAAAGACAGCAAGACAGCAACCTGGAAATGAGGTGCAGCTGCACAGGTATTCCCATATAGCCACTACCCAAATTCCCACACCTTGCATATAATACTGCATTATATTTACCCTTGTATAGATCCTCATACAACAAATGTGTCCAAATCTTGGCTGAGAGAACAGAATAAGGAGTGATCATAGAACTGTAGGGAAATGGGAGACAAGTGTGCAGTCTCTAGCACCAGAACTAGATGGTACAGGTGTCACCCTGGTTTTACAGGGCCCCATAAGTTGTAACACTGTAACTGTAGTTTCCCATGCTTGTTCTGTAAACATGGTCCTTGTTTTTCTTAACCTGCCGGGATTGTTTTGCACTTGTGAAATTGTTTTTCATTCCTTTCCCTGGGGTGGAGAAAGATAATTGACCATGTCTTTGTCCTGTAAACCTTTAGGGGTGTTGACCCCTTTCACCAATCTTTGACTGTCCTTAGAAACATATAAAAATAGGTAAATAAAAAAAGACAGAACTTTTGGTCGGTCCAGCCTAGAAAATCCACTGCTGCTCTGACACCCGCATGTTTCTTCTGTTGCCAGCTGAGCAACATACAGGTTTTCTTTGGGTTTTGTTTTTTGGTCTTTTTTAAACACCCAAAGCATATTTTTGCTTAACAATAGGAAATTATAAAGGCAATACTCACCACTAATTCAAGTTAACTTCTAGATTTAACATTTACTTAAAGGTAGCTGTGCTGTTGGGACGATTTTTAAAAAAGAAAAGGTTTTTCAAATTATCTGTTTGATTATTCTTCATGGTTTTAGCTTTTGGAAGTGCTCAAAATTGCTTCAGTTGATAGTAAGTGACATATTTTGGGAATAAGATCTGAAAAACTTAATCTTATTCTAGCTCTGAATGACCTACTTTACAGATGGAACCAGGATTAAAAAAGAAAGAAGTTAAAAATCTGGGAACATTTGACAAGTTTAAGAGCTTAAGTGAGGACTATGAGAGTGGATAAATAGAGCATGTCATGGTATCAGCAATGAGAAATGGGGAGCAACTTTTATGTGTGCAGAGAACAGGACAGAAATCTGTAACTTGTTGCATGTCTAACCAGACCACTTGAAAAAGCAAGTAAAAGGTTTGCTGAGATTGCAGAAAGCTTGAAAAGAATTGGCTCAAAAGCAGGAAGACACTGCAATGCATTTTTGATTTTACAAATTAAAATGAAAGAAAACAGAAAATTTTTCAAAACTCAGAATTCTGGGCACTGGTTTTTTTAATTGAGAATTATCAACAGAGATACTGGAAAGTTGCATTTGCAACATGTGGTGTGTTCTGCAAATAAGTATCAGGCATAAATCATAACATAAAGAACACAGGCATTCATGTATTAAACAGTTTCACAGCAGTAATACTTTTCCTCTCAAGAAAAAACACTGTAACAACAAAACCATAATTGTGAAGAAGATCAGTTGGCCTAGAAGGTAAAGCTACCATTTTATGGCTACCATTTTATTTCATAAAAAGCAAACTTCCTCCTGCTAATACAGATGAACTGGTAGAAAATTCTGTAACTTCTCCACTAACTCTCTTATTCCAAGCTCAGTAAATGAATTTGATCAAGGATGTGCTGCTTCAGTAATGCCACAGCATGACTATCAGAGCAGATATATTTGTGTGTGTAAATACACAGAATTATATGAAGCTACAGAAAACTTGGTGTCTTCCAAAAATATACAAATCCTCATTTTCCATGCAAGGCTGTAGAAGGTAATATACACCACGTGCTAAGTTACCAGGTTATAAAGAAGGATATTGTGGGCTTTTGGCACAGAGCATCAGAGAGCCTCAAGTAGATTGGTAAAGCACTGAATGCCAAAGGCTTCAAAAATCACAACTTTCAGCCAACAGAGGAAAAAAAAATAAGAAGGAAAGGCCTGTTTTTCAGGATTGTGCCAGAACCTTAGGATTTGCTAACGTAAATTGGTTTTGAAGAGGGAGAATCACATTTTCCAAATAGAGGGAAAAGTTAGATGTAGGACTTTGTTATTTTCAAAGCCTTGAGTTATTTGCAAAGCCTATTTGCAAAGGAATGAGAAGCAAACCCACCAGTAATGGAAAGAACTATGTTATCCATAGATATGGTGATTTCCATGTGAAGCACTAGCATAAAATCATACATGGATCATTCTTTCTTAAAGCAGAGAGAATGCATCTTCTCTAGGGTGAGGAGTATTTCTTCAGTACCTACCTAGATCAAGCTTGTGTGCAAAACAGACCAAAGATGAGCGTGAGGTGTTTTTCACAACCAACACACATTTTCACCCTTACAGCCTTGTTTCAGTACAAGAAAATATTATCTGTAACAAGCTGCGGGCACTGAGTGTTTCTTGGGAGAAACGGTCCCATGAGAGCATCTCAAAAGATATTTACATGCAAATGTAGTCTTGTGTTAAGAAAAATCTTTCGTGCTAGAAAAAAATGCAGGTTATTGCACATTCTGCTAAACAAGACCACTGATGATGGATAGATTAGATAATTAAAGGTTTTATCCAGGCCTTTAAAGCCCTGACCTACTGTAGCCTACAAAGAAACAATGAGCACAAAGATTCTCACTGAATTCAAGACCAAGCAGTCCCAGGCACCCACACAATTTTCACATGGAAGAAAAAGTATTTTTGAAATAATCCTGAGCTAATACACAGAGACCAGAACTGTCACCTACAACGAAATGCATCTGCTGACTGATGGAGCAGAATTAGTGCATTATGCATGGAGGGAGGGAACCAAAGGCACACAACTCACCTTTGAAACCTGCATGTGGCAGAGTATTCTCTGCCCCTGACAGTTCTGAACAATGCAGCTTCACTGTCTTCTGTGAAAAACAACACATCCACACTCTGTTATCAAAGCAAAGACCTGTGTATTTGAGGGTAGTAAACAGCTATTTAGTGAGCAAATGTATCAGTATATTTTTTTGTTTTCTGAACACTCTATAGCAGTAGCAAGGTTTCAACAGGCCTGATGTCAGAATGGATGGTTTTATAGGCATCAGAGGAGGATTTTCCATAATGGCTTTCATTCAATGCACTTCTACCACAGCTTCGCAAATGAGGTATTTCCTCATCATCTCTTTGACCTTTTAAAAGATGTTTCTCTGTAGTTTCTGTATTACATAGACACTTAGTTTTGAATTAATTGTCCCTTTTTTATGGATAGCTACTTAGAAATAGTGTGATCAGTTAATGCAGAATATCCTGTATGTTGAAATAATACATATGTCCTTAGGGTGAATTCAACCTGAGCATCAGATTGGTAAAATAATTGGCAGATAATTTAATTGAATTGTTCCTCTGTCTTAATCCTATATGAAGTTTATAATTTTCTTTTTTTTTTTCTTTTTTTTTTTTTTTTTTTTTCCCAAAAAGGTGTTTTCTTCACCATGGCCATTCCTGGGATGAGAAAAGGGGATTATTGAGTTTATCAGCAGTGCTACTACAATGATTTTCAGAAACTGATTTATAAGAGTGTCTGTTTAAGCCTGTTAAGACTTATGTTTCTGTTTTCAAACATGAATGAAAGATCCTACCAGTTGTGCAATGGAGAGACAACAGAGACGTGCAGCTACAGCACTGCATGGGGACAGTGTTGCTAAATACAGGTCAGCCGTGCCCACATGGCTCTCATCAAACAAGTCCTGTCCTTCAGCAAAACTTAATTCAGGGGACCATTATCCAATATGATTATGCTGCACCTAGCTCTAAAGACAGCTCAGGAATGCCTCATCCTCACTCTAGGATTAGAAGCTGACCTGCCCTAAATTTTTTTCTTGAACTTGAGACTCTTCAAGAATTCCAGGTTTCCAGACCTATCCCTTCTCAACAACTAGTTTTTTACTTTTTTAAAATTCAGAACTTGAGTACCTACTTTCAGAAGGTCTAAAGTAAAGAAATTGAGGGGAAATGGAGCATCTCTTTGTGTCTTCCAAGGAGAGCTTTAGAGATAATTCAAAAACAAATGTCAGCTTTTATTAAGGCCTCCTTTAAGAAGCTGTATGTTTGGTAGGCTTCCAGTGGAATTGCCTCATTTATATCACAGAATAATTAGGAACAACACTTCAGAATGTACATTCCTCTGGGCAATCAATATTGAGGTACAGTCATGCTAAACTTCATAACATTTAGATCCAGTTTATCCATGTAACCCTCAGCTACCCCATGCGGAGTTTCTTGGCTGCTGTGTAGAGAGGAAAAGTTTACCTGAAAGAAATATACATAGTTTAAAAAGGGAAATCTTTATAAAGCTTTTTTGTAGATTTTCATAGGGAATTATTTCACTAGAGCATTCCAAAGGATGGACCCAAACTACACAAATAGATTGCCATTCCACTTTAGTTTATTTGGTCTGCTATTTCAATATGAGTTTTCCAGAAGATTTTGGGTCTTGGAGAGCAGGGTTCAGTTTGCCTGTACCAGGCTTTTTAAAATCTTCAAAATGCATTCCTACTCACGTGTATAGTGTGTTTCCATTTCAAGACAATGACAGTGGGCTACAAGTGCTTTTTTTCTTCTTTTTTTTTTTTTGAAGGTACGGTTAACAAGAATTGATTTACTTCTCAGTATGCTTTCTCAGTTTTTGAGCATCCTGGTATTAAAGGAAAAGGTCAACATGAATGTGTGTGGCTGATATTTTTTATCCTGTGCTACACACACTCTTTCAATGCCTGTCATGTTATGTCTGCAGCTATTTTCACTGGATCTTTATCTATTTTCTGCTTCAGATCTTAAAAAGCACACTCAGTAGTGGTATGAAAACTTAAGAGCTGAGATGAGAGGGAAATAAAACAGTAAAAGAATGTCTTCAATTTGCACTGGCTTAGTAGTCGCTGACTGTTGCCTCTGATTTTATCAATAAGAGGAAGCAATAGAGGTCAGCTCAGAAGGGCTCATTCAGAAGTACACAAAGTACCAGCTCATCCCAAAAAGTTCCATAAAGAAACAATTTAAGAAGGGACTTTACATAGTCTCCATGACTGTTAAATTCAGATTTTATGATGAATCAGGAAAAACTGAGCAGTAAAAATAGGGATAGAAAAAAAAGCATAAAAGCAGCTGCAAGAAGCCTATGACAATAAACATTTGAAGGATGTGTCCAAGTATTTTGGCAATCACGTACTGAACACCCCACCCCTTACAGAACTCACCAAGCTGAGAAACTCCAAAAGAATTTAGAAACAAGTCCTCCATCCACAACAAAACTTCAGGCAGAAGTGAAACAATAAACAGTAGTAGGACCACAACAGAGATTTGTAACAGCTCTTCAGTACTTCACAGGTAACATGCAGCAGCATTTCCCTGACTTACCACCTGGGGTTGAAGAACTGATAAAAGGAAAAAGAGCTGAAATAGTGAAAAGATCAGACAAGACAAATTATTTTGCTGTTAGACCACTTGCTTTTTGATGAAGTAGGTATGGTTTTATCCTGATAAAGTAGTCATGTTTTTTATCACAAATTTGACAAGATGTCCTTGCTAGAGCTAGAGCAGCAGCCTAGGAACTCAATGGGTGTTAAATATCAAATGTTCAAGTCTGCTTTAAAATGGAAATAATAAATTGGAAAGGAGAAAATCCTTTTAAAAGTCAGGTAGCATTTTCCAGTAGTCTTATTGAGAAGGACTCATTTACTCCTTATTTGAACATTAATACTTAAAAGACTGGCCACCTTTAGTATGGAATACTTCCATAACTCTGCATTTAAACAGATGTAATTTGTACCCTGGAAAGTGAGCCCTATGTGTAACAAGGAGAAGGAACACCAAAGAAAAACTGTTAGGCCTTTCTTTCAGTACTGGTACCACATTAGGTAACCTCTGCCTCTTCCCACCTACCATCCACACTACAGTGATGGCAGCCTTTAAGAGAATGAGCGCAGAGAACCTTTTTGCTGGGCTTTCCAAGTTCCAGAACAATCCTCCAAAGCAGCTTATTATGTCACCTTTGACTGTGTTACTGGCACAGGCTGAGGAAGTGTGAGGGCAAGAAAAAAAGCAGAAATAAAGAAAACAGTGCTTGAGTTGACACTACGGAGACAAATGCTCATCCAGTGCTCTCAGTCTCTGAGACTGTGGTCTTATTCCAGCAGAGTGAGATGGGGATACTCTGAACACATTTTAGCTTTGAAAAACACACTTCAAATTCCTTAAACAGGGCAACAGTGATTTTAATGACCATTCAGGAGTTCAGCAAAAAGGCTGTAGGACTTCACCACATGTTTTCTGAGCTTCTTTTCAAAGAAATCAGAGGCATGTTAGTTAAGTGCTTGGTAATGAGGCTTTCGGCTCTGTTGTTTTGCTGAACAGTTTCTCTAGGGATTTGCACATCTTTTATATTAGCTGTGTTTAGATTAACAAGGAACTATCACATGTAGACAGCCCTTGTTTACAGCATTTCATTGCAAAGGAGTAGAGCTCACTGAGGTCATACCTCCACTGTTTGTCCTGGAGGGCAATGTCCCCACCAGGGTGACAGCCTCCCATATAACTTCCTGCCCAGGGAGGAGGGAAGAGGTGGAGCCCTGATTCCTCTTCTGCTGGCTCCCACCCCCTCAGAGGCAGCAGTTCATGCTTCCCAGAAATGACTCCAGGTTCTGCTCAGGCACAAAAACTGCTCATGTCCACAAGGTCAAACAGCACACAGACTACACACAGAACTAAGCTGCTCTCTGCCCCATAAAGAGAAGTGATCCGCCAAAAGAAAGAGAACACAGGAGTGTGCCCTCACAGACCTGCAACATCTGAAACTCCATAAATATCTTTAGCCAGGAAATCCCATGGTTGGGCCTGCACAGGCAGGACCTGCTTGTTTTTAAGCAAGCAGAGATGAGATTGCTGTTGGGGGGAAAGAGGCAACCCTGGTGAAGTGAGGTCTCCAAAACTAAAAGCAAAAGTCCCATTGTTGCACTCTCTAAAAAGACAACAAGCAACAGCAAGATTTCCTTTCTATCGTGTATAACTCAGCCTTAACAGAATTAATTGTTTCAGTCTTAACGTACAAGTTCAATGCCCTGCTGCTGGAATGCATTCAGCCAGCACTTAATACATTCAGCCAGCATTGTTTCACTTACAAGTTCAGCCTACCTGAGACTTAATTTTAAATTAAACCTGAGCTGAACTCCGTCCTGGCAAGGCTTTTTGCTGAAATCTGAGCAAGGTCTTTTCAATCCAGCGTGTTAGAAGAGACACACCTTTATTTGCGGTCTGTCTCAGCGCTTGTTCCTGCAGGAGCTACCCCAAGCATTCGTCAAGGTTTGTATCACTCTGGGCTTCAAAGAGCCAAACCAGGCACGGTATCATGCCCTGCTGCTCCTTTGTAGCGTGCCCAGGCATGCTCAGCACACACTGACTATGAGCCTGGTGGGGACATGCCAAGGCCTGCGCTGCAATTCTTCTTGCCTGCCTTCAGAAGACAACTTAGCAATCTGAGGAAAGAAAACAAACAACAAACTCCTACCGAACTGGATCTGTAACAGCACTGGAAATAGTCTTAATGTTAAAAACAGAAACTTACAAAGGAATTTTTCATGTCATGGTGTAGAGGAACCTTGATAGGCATGTATGTAGTAAGTAATCACTGCTGCTGTCACATGAAGGCTTAACTGATGCACCAAAATTTCAGTTCATCAATTTAGAAACTATAAGATGTCAGGCTCTCCATAGAAACTTTCATTTGGAGGTATTGATTTGCAGAAATGCTGTTCATCTGCTTCTCAACATCAAATCCCAAATGTCTCTTTCACTTTAGGAACTCAAAATAACTCATAACTTGAATTTATCTCATGTTTTTAGCCTTAAGGCACAATCCATCTGAGAACAGGAAATACTAGTAAGGTAAACAAAACAGAAAACACTTTTGTCAGACTTTACAGATACCAGGGGATGGATTTTTTCTTTCTCAAAGTCTATTTCCCTCTAATACAACAAACACAGCTTTAGGCAGAGGCATGTAGAATGGTTTCCAAACTAAATGAGTTTCAGAGGTTATGTGAGCCTTAGAAATGTCCCTCAAATGCAGTCCAGGCTAAGCAACATCTGCCTGTGAAAAGTAAACAAGAGAAAGTCTAAATTAGGCTGAACAGAGACCTTGGATGGCTTCTGAAAGCTGAGCAAGTGCTTTTAAAGGTACTACATACATTTCCCTCAGTGCTGCAGAGCAGCACAGCCTTGCTGGGATGCTTCTCCTTCATCCCATAAGACAAGCACAAGTCCTTATTTCTGCAAAGCACTAAGCTCTGACTGTTTTGGTTTTGCTCTGTGTGACAGACTCCTGCTGGCTGTGGATAGAGAGATTGAGCATTTATGTATTCTTCCCATGTTGCCAATGGTTTAGAACAATACCAGGTTTGAGGAAAATGTACCATCTTTACTGGTTTTAATGTTTCTCTCTAGGTGGAAGAAACCTGTAAAATTCTGCAGGTCGATTCTAGACACATTCTGCTTTTTTATTCAGAAAAAAAAAGGAAAAAAGGAGAGTGTAGCTTTTTGATGTTCAGGTGCATAGTGTGATTTTTTGGACTGGTAACACATGAATCTGCAGTTACAGAAGCACTGGCTATTCATGGATTCCTTTCGTGTTACCACTCACTGAACAGGGAACGAAAAAACACTGCCAAAAATAGCAGGGGAAGGGGAGGAAGGAGGGAAGGGAAACAACACAAAACCCCTGCACAGTAAGTAGGGAGGCATGGCCCTTTCACTCACATAATGAAAAGGTTAACATGAAGACTGTTAGCACAGAAAGGTTCCATTTAAAAATCCATGGTGTTTAAGTATTGTTCTTCCATTCTGAGCTGTCAGAAATCTCCCTCATAATTTCATTCTCCACAGAAAGGTACTAAGTAGAAACTTCAGAAGTATGTTGCTATTGTGTTGAAAACCTTCCTGACCAAATGAGGTCCCAGTCAGCCACACAACAGCTTGACTTTCTGACTCATAACCCTTCTCACTCCCTCTGATCTTCCCTCCATTTCAAGCCTAAATGTCAATTTGTCTGTCTTCAATTGCTCACTAGCCTGAAAAAGAAAAGACTGCATTTAAAATACTGATTCAATTTTGTTCTGGGCTTAATACAGCAGCACAATACAATCTGCAATGATAAAGATTTTTTCCTCCACCAGCTAAGTCTCTGGGGCATATTACGGAATCAAATATTGCTAAAAGAGTGTCACATAAAGAAAGTCTTTAAAATAGATTTAAAAAGCAAAGAGCCATTCAGCATATACATTACTCATGTGGAGATGGTTTGGCAAATGCAACATGGAATTACTTAAAACTTGCCCACAGCTTTTTTTCTTTTCTTTTCTTTCTTGGGGGATTTTTTTTTGTTTTGTTTTTCTGGGGTTTTTTTGGTTGGTTGATTGGTTAGGTTTTTTGGTTATTTCTACTTCTGGAAACATGACCATAGAAAACATTTGGCCTAGACTGTTATTAATACAAGTTTGTAACCTAGGAAGTTATTCTTTATTTCTGCCTACTGGTATCCAGCTTAAGTAACTTGTTTTGCCCGGTCACCCGTCTAAAATGAATGCCATTTTAAAGA
Source organism: Drymodes brunneopygia (assembly GCA_013400955.1). Taxonomy (NCBI): domain Eukaryota; kingdom Metazoa; phylum Chordata; class Aves; order Passeriformes; family Petroicidae; genus Drymodes; species Drymodes brunneopygia. Next base: position 435,702 of record VZTZ01012596.1, read on the forward strand.
TATGGTATTATCTAAGGTAAGTTGGAAAGAATTGAACAATCCACTAAATTTACTGCTGAGTGTAGTCGATAACCTTTTTCTAAATAAGCTCATATAATTCCCTGTTGTGTGTACTCTTACAAAGATGATATGACTAAACAATATTACACAAGTGAGGCAGAAAAAGAGATAAAGGTTTTGAAGGATTCTTTTTTCTAGCAAAAATTAGCAAACCTGTCACTTAGCAGACAACATTTTCAAAAGCCTGCATCCATTCATATTTTCAGTCAGCTAAAGAAACATTTTTAAAAGTGTAAAATTATCTCACTTTAAAAATTACTAATAGAAAGTTGGTTGAACCAAGAACTGCCGTGGAGGGGGAAGAGACTGCAGCTACTCTCTTGCCATGGGATGGGGAACAAAGAACATATTTGGTGGTGCTGAGGAAAAAGGGTGATGGCTGCAGTTCACCAAATCCCCCCCTCTGCAAATATATTATCCATGCCAGTGCTTCAACCATATCCAAGAACAGATGTTTACATTTGCATTTACAATTCTATTTGTTGAAGTCAACTTTCGAACATTTGGACTGAATTATAATATGACCCAATATGGTCACACATCAGTCTCCATGTTCTATGTCTTCACAAATAGATCATTATTATAAATTACTCTTTTTCTAAAAAAATCCAAAAAACATCTCATGGTTGGTAACTATATTGATAATAGGTACTATTTCTGCCGCTGTGTTCTAGATATTATCTTACAGGCTGTATGTTTGCAACAACTATTAACTGTAAATAATAATCCTTTCTAATATGGTTATAGTTACAGATTTCCAAATCACACTGAAAACCTGGATAAGAGCAGCCACATCAGCCATCTTCAACCACTAACATACATATGTACAGAAGTAAGCCATTCTATGCTCTGAGCAAAAGAAATTCTGAATTCCATTTCAGATTTTTTTCCTCTCCACACACAAACTCACATTCCCAAAATGCAGCTCATTGAAAGAATGGGAGGCTACAAGCACCTGAAATGCATTTTCTGTGGGACTTGCAAATACATAAAAGCAAACCATGCTATAAATTCCATTTTTTGGCCACAATTCCAAGTTCATTTTGAAGAAGATGATTTGCTAAAAGGAAAGGACTTTTCTCTGAATCTATAGTTCAATCATGAAAAGAGATACTCAGCAATTCCTCCTCAAGACCGTTAAGATCACAAAAAAGCATCTCTGAAGTTTCAGGTGCTCTAAGGAGGCATATATGATTCACTGAAAGATTCAATAAGTTAATTTTCATAGCAACCATCCAATCCCCTGGAAAATATTCTTCTCCAATCATCAAAGAGGTCAGGCATAGACCATGACCCTTTTACAGCACACAAAGGTTGCAGAGGGAATGTTCAAAATACTAAGTAAAACACCTTCTTGGAGTGGGTTGGATTTTTTTGGTTGGTTGCATTTGGGGTTTTTTCTGAGGGAGAGCTTGTGTTTGGTTTTATTTGGTGTGTATGTTTTGGGATTTTTGGTCTGCTTGTTTGGGTTTTTTTTCTTAAAAAGTGAGCTGAGAAGTAACACAAGACTAGAGGAAGGCAAACAGACCATTTGGCCAGAGCATGGTCCTACAGCATTTGCACCTTCCCTGTTTCCATTCAAATGAAACAAAGAAGCAGAACTTCATTACATGGGTATTACTGAAGAGGCTCTCGGTCTAGCAGAAACATCATAGTCACTGCCAGCAACAGTATAATTCATATAAAACCCCCTGCTATTTTGTCCTCTTAAATACTGTATTTCAGTCCACTAATTCTACTCATACTTAGTCTTCATTTCCAACAGAACCAGCAATTAATCCACAGATTATTTAAAACTAACAGCGTCTTAAATGACAGAGAATTGCTATCCTTTCTAAACTTCAGACAAAAAGGTAACAAACACTTGAAGCAGGCAATTAAGAGTTCATAGCACTCTTTGTAGAGGTGAATTGTAAGTCTTCTCTATAGTCATATCTAGGAACAAGTTAGCATAATACTAAAATCACTGGGCAAATGTACTTTTAAAATACCATGCAAATAGCAGGGAATCACCTGTCAGCTACACCCAACTGCAGTAAAAATTTAAATGCGATTTTCCAACAGAGTCAGACAAATCCTAATGGGAGTCTGATAGGTACTTTCCTGGAAGAAAGAACACAGCAAAAGTACATGGATGACAAAAAAACCCCTTACATCTCTCCCTACATGTTTAAGAATCTAACCATTATTAAGTTTACCCAAGCATTTAAATTAAATGTTCAGAAAGATTACAGACAAAAAAAAAAAAAAACCCAAACATATACTAAAAAGGCATTAATTAAATAAAACTTTTCTCCTCACATAATAGTGAAAAACATCTGAAAGACAATGCAGTCATTGGTTACAGCCAGCATGGCTTCATGGCAGGAAAGTCCTGCTTATCAAATCTGATTCCTTTTTATAACAGGGTAACCCATCTGATCTAGGTAAGCCAGTTGATGTAATCATTCTGGATTTCATAAAACTTTTGATACTGCCTCTCACAGGACCCTTCTGGACAAAACGTCCAGCACACAGCTGGATAAACACATCGTGCCATGGGTGAGCAATTGGCTCACCAGTCAGGCACAAAGGGTTTTAGGGAATGGGGTGACATTGGACTAGTGACCTGTCACTAGTGGGGCTCCACAGGGCTCCATCCTGAGCCCGATACTCTTCAACATCTCCATAAATGACTTGGATGCAGGGCTGGAAGGGTTACTGAGCAAGGTCATGCATGACACAAAACTGGGAAGAGCTGTTGACTCCCTTGAGGGCAGGGAGGCCCAGCAGAGAGACCTTGACAAATGAGAGATGGGCAATCACCAACCATATGAAGTTCAACGAGAGAAAGTGCCCAATTCTGCACCTGGGATGGAGCAGCCCTGGATGTACAGACAGACTGGGGAAAAAGAGGCTCTAAAGTGGCACTGTTGAAAGGGACCTGGGGGTCCTGGTTGATGACAGGTTGAACGTGAGTCAGCAGTGCCCGGGCAGCCAGGAGGGCCAGTGGTACCCTGGGGTGCATCAGGCACAATACCAAGATATACCACAACCACAGAGAGAAAATAAGTTAAAAAAGTAGCAAGAAAAATTTATATTTGAAAAAAAGAAAAAAGAATAGCAGTGCAGTTCTGCTAACTTCTGTGTTCACTGCTCTGAAATCTTGATTTCAAAGCTTATGTATTTCATTGAATATCAACCTGTAAGACAACTGTAGATTGATTAAAAAAAGGGGAATGGGGCACTGAGGTCTCTGTTCAGTTCAAGCACCAGAACTAACTCATGAATCAATGAAGGGGGCAGGCAGTAAAATCCTTCCTCTAAAAGGGTGAGAAAGTTTTATGTTGCTCATAGCTGTAAAAAAACTGGAATGGGTTTTAAGTTAAATCCAAATTTTCACTTGCTATCTTGCAAGCTTTGCAAGATGACCATATACTGATTTCATGAACAGCAAATGAATAATTTTTTTAGGTAGATTCTGATGGTGGAAAAGGTTCTTGGAGAGTACAAGGCATGTGACTGCAGAGTTTTAAACATTCAAATTAAAATGTGAGTTCATACAATCACATTATCCCAGCATCCCTGCACCTGTTTATTCAGTCTGTTAAAATCTCACTTGTATACCCACACTTGTGTTTGTACCTTATGCAGGAACTGCTGGAACTCGTGGAGTCAATGAAAGCAGCACAGTTTAACTTGCCTGTTTGTCAGCTGTCCATTTAAACTCACTAGGTACTCACAGATAAGTCCGCCTAATTTATATAGTTTTCCCTGTTTGTAGTTCAATGATAGACAAACGACAACCAAGTACAATTTTTTTTTTTTTAATAAAGATAAAATTACAAAAAAGGTAAAATCAGCTCAGGAAAGGCAAATTATTTAATAGATCAGTTTAGACATTTAACATAATAACTCACATCCATTTTTAAATACTATTACATAAAGCATGGTGAAGAAAGGAATTTCTGCCTCATAATTAGAAAACTCACAATACAACTTGCCAAAAAACAGAACAAAGCCTTTTGAAAATAAATACAGTCCATGCCAAACAGTACAAAATGAAATCAGCAGTCTCTCTCCATACGAAAACTTTTCTCCTTTTAGGTATTCTCAGACTCTAGTATTATGTTCTGCAACTGATGAGAGGCTCTCTTTTGTTCAAGGGTTGCTGAGCTGTTCTGATTTTGCTCTGTACAAAGGCAAAAAAAGGTGTTGTTTTAATTTTTTAATTAACTGATATAGAAATGCATTTTTGAATTACTAGTCATGATCCTAAAATATTTAGTATTATGAGGAACTGAAAGTGATCTCCACAGAACTGGAAAATACAGTACTGACTTAAACATTCTCCTAAAAAATGACATTAATTAATTAATTAATTAGTGTTTACCCTTTGGCGTCTGTCTTTTCTCCACTGCTGTCCTTGGCTTTATCCTCCTCCTTAACATCTGAAAAATCGTAAGATTTTAAATATACCAAAAGATGCAAGAAAGCCTTAAAATACTTAAGAAGTAAAGAGCATGACCAAGTTTATTTTTTTGTATATATTTGTAGCCAGAGGAAACTGGCTTTTAAAAGAACTCACTAGTTACATATTAAAGTACAGTGTTAAATGCATCCACCCAGAGGAGCGATCTGGGCACAATGCCAAGTGATTCAGAATGCCTCAAGGCAAGGTCTCTCTTGACTGGCCATAATGATGGCATGCAGTAATGAGACCTGGAGTTCCCCTGAGCTTTAAGATGCATCCAGTTCTTAGAAAAATCAAGAGTCCTTGGAATTACACTGTCCCCAGAACCCTATCCGGTTTCTGTTTCAGAGAAAACTAGTTGGCTCATCCCACAAGAGCAAACAGAAACAAATGTTCTGCCCAACGTATATTTTTTCATCTCTGTTTTCATTAAGTCATACAAATCCCTGGCTTCAGGCTTCTGGGGAAGAAACAATAACCCTTGCCTGAAAATATTGTACTAGTCTGAATAGCTGTATCTTGAAACTGATTAATTTAAAATAGATGATTTAAATATGCTGGAAAAGAATAAATCATCTCAACAGCTAATTAAAACATCTGTCTCCTGGCAGGACTGACATTTGCACTTCTAAAACATAGGATGAAATCACACCGCAGTCCTACCTGCTTTTTTGTCCTCAGTCTCTTTTTTGTCTTCCTCTATCCTGGCTTTCTTCGCTCCTTTCTTATGATCTGCAACATTTCGTCGTCCACCTTCCCCTTCATCTTCAGAATCTGAAAATTCTTCATCACAGGCTATGCGCTTATCAGATGCTCGAACTAGGATTCAGATTTATGACATTCATTAATCAAAAAGTCCAACTACAATAGGCCCAATAAAAAAGAACTATCAAATTAAGAATGAGTAGCAATAGACTATAATCATTGAAAGCTGACAAACTAAATTACAGTTAAAAACACTTGTCTTTCAAGCTACTCTGGGACTCGCACAATAACTTCCAAAAAATAGCTTTGCAGAAACACAGGGGGGAGCATGGGAATAGTTTAACCATGTATCAAATAAAACTTCAAATACTGAAAACTAAATCATGGGAGGAAAAAAAAAGGTTTCAACAGTTCAGAAAATGGACAATGTATTAATAAGATGTAATAGAATTATTCTAATCACCATCAGAACAGAGTAAATGGAGCAGGAAACTCTTGGCTCTAGCTGAATAAAGTCAAGGTAGTATGAAAAAATCTCTGTCTCATAATAAAAAAGCAAATAAAAGACTTTTTTTCCCCTTAAATACTATATCTCACTTCACCTCAAAGGGAAACCTAGCTTCTGTCTTTTTTTAGTCACAAAAAAAAGTGAAGTACTGTTTCTTTGGTTAAAATTCATTAAGTCATCTGAAGTATCTATTACAGATTTGAAACAGCCAGGCTGTATAATAAAATGCAAAAACACTTCCAGCTCTTCCAGCACTTCATTAGGCCCTTTAAGAGGTTCAAATGTGCACATAGATGCCACCTTAAAAACACCAAAATGGCAGACTAGAGGCAAAATTTTTTACTTAGGAAACACAAGTACCAGTCTTCCAATACTGCACACTACTACAACTAAGGTTCTGAACAATTAACTCCAAAACGACTATGGACATGTTCTATCATGAAAAGATGTTTTTTACTAGAAATGCGTTTGTCTGGATCTTCTCCATCCTCATCTCCACTGTCTTCATGAACAGCATCTTCAGGAATGGCCTGCATCTGTACACCAGGTGCATGAGGTAACATGCGCAAGTTCTCAAATAAGCGTTGCCTGCAAGTAACAGACAAGAAAAGTTATTACTATACAGAAGTAGCATTTTCTTGGATTTTTAAATGAAGTTCTGAACTCTGCATTCAAAGTAAACCTGGCTTTGCTTCAGAATCAGTTTTGTTTTTCAATTGAAAAAATATCATGCCAACTTTAGGAAGTTTTCCATCCCTGTGAGATCATTAGTATCCACTAGTATCAAGTGTACTTGAACATCATTTTCTTGGTAGTTTACAGATATTTATTTCAAGACACTTCAATTGTTCATTCCCCACAGGGCCAGTACAAGTACTGCCCACTTGGGCTAAACTGGTGTCAGTACTACTCTGTTTACAATAAGCTAGAGTATCAAGTTAGATAATACACTGTTTTCTAGTTTCTTAAAAAGGAAGTCAGACACTTAAAAGCACGAAGACTCCCCAGCTGCGTGAAGCAATGACCAAAGTAAGTCATCTGGGTAAGTTTCCTCATTGGCTGTTTCAGCAAAAACAGAGATGAGTTCTGTCCTGTCTAAGCAACCTGATGTGATGGATGATATTCTCCAAAGCACCATATTCAGGAAAACGAAAGGATACTGGGCTTCTTTTGGGACTCTATCATTCCGAAGTGCAAGTAGAAAGGCAGGCTTGGCAAACATCAAATATCAGCATTTGCAACAATTACCTTAGCATCCTTCTGCACAATTTGAAGGGCTAAAGGGCAACTGGTGCTTTTTTTGGAATCCTTAGAGATTCTGCCTCTGTTTAAATCACATGACCTGGCAAAGTAGTTTTGCCATGTCAGGGAGCTCCCTAAAGCCAGGTATTTGTGAAAGAACACAGTGAGAACTGAAGAAGGATTTTCCAAAATGATGCGCCATTGATCTTGTGGGTGCTACTACAAGAATGTGGGACTGCGTATTTTCTATTGACAGAGAGCACCTTGTGCCTGGGATTGTGGCAGCTAGTTCTGCAGCCCACTTGCACCACAAAAGCTCAACAATATCTAATATACAGCAAGTAGCCTGGCAGATCACCAGCTGGAGAACTACTTTACTACTGGGAAATTTTGTACAATTAAATTAACAAAAAATAAGTGGGTTTTTTCTCCCTTTGCACATTACTAGAAATTAATCCCCTTTCATTTGATAGTGATTAATATATTTGTGCTATGAACACTCATCACAGTCACTTAAAAATCAGTATTTTAACAGCTTTGATGAATTTTGCAATTTGACAGTTTTAAAGGTTATAGCAGTACTGGCAAACTTATACATGCAATTTCACATCTTTATTTAGCTATATTTAGTAACCAAAAGAATTCCTGTGTACTGTTAACAGCCTGTTAGAACTCAGGGCAGGGGTGGCAGTTTATTCCTTAAAACCCAGAGCAAGGACAAAGCACGGTAAGCCAAGAGTACTTCAGGGTAACCCATTACTTCCTTCCAGTTCAGCACAGAATTGACTGTTTGTATGCATTACTTCATCCCTGAAGCAAGATATTTGTTTCCAATCAAATAAGCTAAATATCAAAAGTGGCACAACCTAAAAACACACAACCACCATAGCTTGTCCATGAGCATTACTCAAACATTGTAGATTTGTCAAATCACAGACACCCATTGCCTGCACACGTATCACTGTCTTTCCACAGTTCTGGATGTTTGAGCTCACATCCTACTTTTTATTTTTGCAGTTGACAGCTACGAAGAATGATATTCCCAGTCCATGTTGAGACATGGAGCTGAGACTTAGAAATCCTAACTGTCATGGCAAACCAGCTTCTTTCCTGGCAGGATAAACCTCCTGCAAAATTAGAACAGGAATCCAAGTAAAACAGTCATCTTTTCAGATGCTGGAAAAAATAAAAATCCAAGCTGGGTCGTAAATTCTCATTTATATAGTCATAAGACTTCATAAGCATGCATTCTGTTGGAGGAAGAGACTTCCAAAAAGACCTTGACAGAAATAAAAAACATGTCAAATCTATTCTAGTACTTATTTTTAGTGAACAAAGAAAGGGATACAGTTTTCAAAACTGCCTAACAATTGAATCTCTAGAGAAACATGATCCACATGACATATTTGATCGATAAGGTAATCATTACTTACTTGATCTTCTCCATATATTCTGGTGTATTCTGATTAGTCATATTTGAAGGACTAATATGAAGCTTGAAGTCTGGTCCAAAATATTCAAAGTAGTCATTGTATGGCAACTCTATAAACAAAAAAACCAAGACAATTTTGTTACCCAAAAAAGATCTTAAACATTTTAAATAGAACGGTAGAATTGACAGGATTTTACTAAGAGAACCATTAAACCTTAAGTATTCAAGCAAGCGTTATTATCTGGACTGTTCAGTGTTTTTCCCCTAAATTATTCAATAAATGAACTTAAATTTGCTGGTAAAATAAAGAGAACGATCTACTGCAATTACACACTGAAGAACACAATAACAAATTTGAAAAATAATTAAGAATTATACTTCTGCAGGAAAGAGAATATCAACTGATGATTTCTTGTAGCTGTTTTCAAAGTTAGTCCAGTTTGAAAGGTTTAAGTGGGTCACTCAAAATATTCTTTCAGGACAAGTTTTAATACTTGTTACTAGGCTGAAGACCACAGCTAGTTCAATATCCTTGCTAAGTGCTGGACACTGGTTCAGTGGTGCTGACTGGTTCAGCCTGTTTCCCTCCTTACCCCAATTTTTTGCATTTTCACAGTAAATATTCCCCTGACTAGATCTGATCCCCTGAACTACCAAAATGAAGTTGATGAAGAATATATAGCCAGGAAAACAGCTATTTTATATTGTTGTATTTTTCAGTATTTTATGTTGAATAGAACTGTATCTTTCCAGATAAAGTAAGAGAAACCCATAGAACCTTTAATAAGACACTGAAATCCATTTTTAATTGTGCCCTTTGTCATTCTTCATTTACGTTTATTACAGGATAAGTGAACTTGGTTAGGTGGATAGAAAGCAGACAGGAAAATTAAGTTGCCATTGCAACATTTAGAAATGCACTGTTATTTTTCAGAACAGATTAAAGATGACAGGGACACGAAAAGTTAAAAGGAATGTTAAAAAAATCTAAAAAACTTCACATATATAACATATATATGTAATCCATTGAAACAGGCATGCTAATAGAAAAAAAAAGTCCCAAGATAAGGAAGTTCTACTGTGTCCTCAAAAGCTTTGGCTGACAAAGAATATATGTTGACATGCAAAATGGAAAATACGTATCTTGAAAGGCACATTCCAAACAGTCTTTTCTCACTGACAACAGCATTCTGCTGAAATCAGATGGAAACACTGAATCCACCAAGAGATACATGAATAGCAAAAGGTTATCAGCAAAAGTTGCAGTTCAATGTGCAAATTGCCAGTGACTTACGTGCAAGAAATCAGTCCAAGCATCAATTTTATATAAATGGCATCCAAAAAACATATCTAGGAGCATATTTGGCCAAAAGTAAAAAGAGTCCAGGATCTTTAGGGATTTTCCTCAGAGAAATTACTTCAGTATTCAACAATTCTAAAGCAGTTTTTCGTGGTTTTAAATTTTAAGATAGCTTGTATAGCCAAAATTGAGTGAAATGGAAGAGTGGAAGTCAATATACTTTCACAGCTACTTTTGTCAGGTAAGATGAAGAAACAATAGCTTTGCTACGTAAAGTGGGCACTTGCACAGTCATAAAATCATAATTTCTTATGCACATCATGTCTGTGATGTACAACTTACAGACTGACACCAGTACAATCAAAATGCAGTATATATTCTATCATAATGAGGATATTCATATTAGAAATACTTACAAGTAAGGTTCCATAAGTTTTACATTTTGAATTTTCAAAAAGTGATTCAGTCATTTAAAGCTTTTGCTAAGGCCTGAAAAAGGCCCTAAATACTTATGTTTATTTATGCATAAGATACTAAAATTTATTGGCTAAAACCTAGCAATAATTTTCTACATAGTTTATTCTAAACTGATGCATTACATCTAGCTATACAAATATCTTCTGTCTACTCAAAATGTCCTATGATTATTTCTCAGTGAAATATTAATTTGAATATTAATATTTACCATTAGGAATTTCACAATCTAAGGCAACAGCAGTTTCATATGTCCAGCATCGAGCAACATTACGAATTGTGTAGCCTCCTCCTCCCAACATCAGCAATGGCAAGTTAAAAGTCTTTACAACTTCCACACATTTAGCATGACCTGTCAAACAAAAAGAGAGTTGACAATGTATGCAAAATATCTATTAAATAGAAAAATATATAACAAACTATATGATCAGACATATGCAGTCACACTTAACAAGTAAGAACTGAATTGATTCAAACAGAACTGTCTCCCCCTAGAGCTAATCACAACCTCACAAGGAGTCAAGACCTACAGACTAGAAATGTACAAAACACAATGAACATCATCCACCCCAGTCTTCAGAGACTTTGCATGATGGTCTATTGCTGTTGTTCTGAAATGATCTTAGAATGTTTAGTGTTTTGTCTTTTCATAACTGATGTCATACACAGTGACAAATTTAGGGACAATTTCTCAGTCAAATGCAATGGGGAAAGAAGGGAAAACAAAATCAGTACTCGGTCCTTTCTACTTCTAAATTTGAACCTGTATTAGAGGTTGCTAAGTCTTGCTTACAGAGTGAACTGGTGCCAAGACAGTACACACTCCAGGGAGATACAGCATACTGAAAGGCATCTGTAGGAGGCAGCAGCTCTCTTGGTTTCCAAGATATGTAAGATGGAAAAAAATCTGAGCTGTATGGGCAACTGAAGTAGCTTTGCCACCTGGTGCAAATCAAGAAAAGAACCCTGAAACACTGCAGACCCAACAGATACTATACTGCATTTTGTTGCCTACAAAACTCTGTCACATTAAAAAAAATTCCCCGCAAAACCAAGAAAACCCAGAAAATGAATGATTCAAACAGGCTGGATTAAAGGCTTATCAAAAATTCACTATACATTTAATATTTTATCATTTACATAAATGATAATAATAATAATAACAGCAACAGTTATGCTATTTGCTAAATTAACATTTTATCCCAATTTAGAGAATCACAATTGCAGGTAGCAACTTAAGTAATACTAAAATAAATTAATTCTATGAAAATTAATAAAAATTATTGTTAACATATGGCTCAGTATAACAAACACCACTATGAATTTAACAATGCAGTGAGTACTCTCATTTCAATATCTATTTTACACCCAACAAGGTGTTTGATGTTTAGCATCTGTAGTTCTAAGTGGACTACTGACTAGTTTTAGGTGCCCATCATTGTAAGTGATGCAGACAATTGTTGTCCTTTCATTCCAGGATACTGCTTTAAAGCTACAGAAAGCCTGTACATAGAAGAAAGGGAATCACTTGAGTGGCTAGGAAGCACATGGAAAACCAAGCTTCTTAACTTTTTTAGATACACAGAAAGAAAGAGGCAACTTCTGGGTTTCTTTTGGCCATCCCTGTATAGCAAAGAAAGAGGTGATTAATCATAGTAGTGAACAAAATCTTTGTGACTCCAGTCCTCATCATGCAAGTGTCTTGAAAAACAGTATGAAGGGTAGAGGTTTCTAATAAGTGAAAGTTACAGACAACAAACCGACGCTTTTCTCTTTACCTTTAACAGTAAGATTAAAGCATCCCAGCCTGTCCCCAGACAGTGAATCTGCTCCGCACTGCAATACCACAGCACTGGGCTGATACATCTCCATTACTTTGGATATAATCTATAATCAATATAAAACAGCAAGTCATTAATTGACATAATGAAAATACAAAAGTACTAGTTTCCAGAGAGCTTATAAATAAAAAACAAAGCACTCACTGGTTTGAATATCTGTCCATACGATTCATCATCTATACCATCCCTCATTGGAAAGTTGACAGCATAGTATTTGCCTTTTCCAGCACCGATGTCCTACAAGCAAAGATGACAAGTGCTTTAATACAAACACAGAAGCATAGAATGGTATCATGAAAAAAAGTCTACAGAAGTCTGCTGAGCTATTCTGTACCATTATACATATCAGTGAGGGATAAGAAACAGAGTTTACTTGACTCCTGTTCTCCTATAAAATTATTTCAGAGTGTAGGAGTTGAACACCAAGATGAAAATAGCAATAAGTACACTCAATTTTTTAATTCAAAGATTTAACACAAAAAGACAAATCATAACCAATCAGTTTAGTCTGGGAAAAATAGCTAAGCAAAAAAACGTATGAAAACCAGGAAGAGCAAGGTGGTATGCCTGTTTTCAGTGTTGCATAGAAGATTTGGACTTGAAGAGGTTTTTAAAACCACATTATTGCCCTAAACATAGGATGAGGAAGTAGCTGCAGCAAAAGGGAGAAAAGAAAAATCCAACAGAGACCATTTATGGGTGCCCTTCAAGAAACTGAGACTTTTAAATAAACAAAAAAACCCGAACAAGCTTGCAAATTATTCTCAATACCATCAGGCATCAAGACAGGAACTGTAGTAGTCTATCTTTCTAGTAGTCTACCTTTCCTAGGCAACTTACGTATTAAGAGGAAAAGTTTGTTGCAAAAAAACCCAAAAAATCAAGCAAATACATCCTGAATCCATCCACTCCTGTTTTGATAATCACCTTAAAATCTAAAGATCTCTGCTTGACACACATTCCCATTTCTTCCCTTTATTCCATCACCAAGACAGACAGAAAGCAATGACGGGGAATGGACAGAGATGGGGAAGGGGACAAATGGCCCAGTGAAGCACAGACACAATGTTACCAGCTGACTTTTTTTGCCCACAGTACATTTTTAACATTTCATAGTACTGTAAGACAAGTGACACTGAAGACCCTTGCTGTAGTCTGGCTGATTTGAAGTACAAGTTATCCAGAATTTCCAAGAACGAATCATCTAGGCTTTCAGATGCTGAATTTTCTGAGGCGATCACAGAATGGTCAGTATTGGAAGAAGGGACCTCTGGAGATCATCTAGTCAACCCCCTGATAGAGCAAATTGCATAGATCAGATTCAGGTGGGCATTCAGTATATCCAGAGGAGACTTGACAACCTCGCTGGACTACTAGGGTGCTCTTGTCACCCTCAAAGTAGTTCTCTCTCATACTCAGATGGAACCTCTTGTGTTTTAGTTAGTGTCCATTGCCCCTTAGTCATCAGGTCCCATTCTTTTGACACCCACCCTTGAGACATTTGTAAGCATTGATGAGGTCCATTCTCAGTGTCTTTGCTCCAGGATAAACAGGGCCAACTTAATTAACCTTTTCTTCTAAGAGAGATGATCCAGTTCCCTCATGATATTTGTTGCCCTGCACTGGACTCACTCCAGGAGCTCCATGTCTCTCTTGTACTGGGGAACCCAGAATAGGACACAGCACTCCAGATTTGGCTTTACCAGGGCTGAGCACAGGAGCAGGATCACTTCCCTAAACTTGCTGGCAATCTTCCAAATGCACCCCAGGATACTATAGGCCTTTCTTGGCCACAAGGGCACAGCTGGCTCATGGTTAACTTGTCCACCAGGAGCCCTATTAGGTCCTTCTAATAGAGCTGCTTTCCAGCAGGTCAACACCTAACCTATACTGTTCATGAGGTCATTACTCTCCTTTTCTTGCTTTACAGATTAAAAAAAAAAAATCATTAAATTGATCTTATCCCAAAACACAGCAAAGTCAAGTGTTCACCCAATTTCCACCTAAACAGAGTAATTGTTTCAGATACCCAATGGACCTTTGTTGTAACTGATGCTTGCATTAGTTTTAAAACCTAAAGAAACAATATAGCATTCTGGTAGCCTCCCATTCACCAACAGATCAAGCAGCCTCACAGAACCTGTGCCACTATGGAGAACTATGGTCTCAAATGATCTATCTGTGTGCACAAACGACAAAATTTGTGCTATCATTTAAGATATTCAGAAGGTCAAATAAATTACTGAGGACACTGGAAGTTTAGACTGAACAGTACATTCAGTAGAAAATGGATGAATGATGCTGAACTAGAAAACCTCAGATTCAGCTACACTGATGAAGCTGCAATCACAACATCATCATTTGACATGTGATTTGTTCCTGCATCAAATGTAACCTGATCAGCAAACTAGATCAACTAACTAAAGACTTACAGAAACAAGCTGTAATACACCCCTACTGACAAAAACAGCTTTTTGGCTGGTAAAGTTGAGAAAAATAACCGTCAATGGCAGTTAGGCAGAAGGAAGCAGTGGAATACCGGCCTCCAGAAGGAACACTGACTTTTCAGAGAATTAGTTCTCCCTTTAGTTCAATTAGCTTTGCAGTCTCTGGAGATAGGAAGAATCCCTATGGGGATGCAATAATTGCAATAAAGCCTGCTAAAGCCTGCATGCAGACAATGCTCATTTACAAAAACCTAACCATGTCTGAGATCCTGTTTCTCACTGACACTGCTAAAAAAAAGAAATTCCAAAACCCATAAAATAGTCTTCTATTTATTTCAACTATGCTATCTTTCAATTCTTTTTTATGGGTGTGGTGAGGTGAAGAGTCCACAAAATTCTCTGTCAACGGGAAGTGCTGCTTTTAAGAAGCCAAGAGATCTAACCCTTCCAAAAAAAAAAAAAAAACCCCAAAAAAAATCATTCTAGCCAAATTCAGCAACAACAGCTTGTCATGATAAACATCCTGGTCTGAGCTGCTTTCAGTTTGAAGCACCACTACCACCTCGTGGCCAGTCAAGTTAAACCACATAGATAAAAACTAATCTGATTTCTTCCTAAATCAATTTAGAACAGTTTAACAGAATCTAACAACCATAATAACATTCAGCTCCAACAACCACACTGAAATGAATACTTTGCACTCCACTGCTCAACTTTCATTTACTCCTGTGCCTTCTGGGTATCATCAACAGGCTGGGAAACATAATTTTCAGGAGTATTAGCAGAAACTCGAATATTTGTATCTCATGAATCAGTTTAAATACATTAGGAAAACAGTGATTTCTTTCCTAGCACAGCATTTCTGTAGGCCAACTTGTTAGAAGTCTTTACAATCTTTAAAAAAAGTTTCTAACTGTATACACAAACTAATGTGCAAAGTTTTCAACACCAGAGGAATGACATATCCTGGGAGCGTCTCTGATAAAAGAAGTTTAATTTATGAGTTTGAAGCTAGGAATATATTAATCCTAATACTTGTAATACTCTTTCAAGCTGTGAAGTGGAACAATTTCCTGTTTTAACAGACAAGAGTCCAACATGAGCAATGACTAAAATTAGTATGAAGGGCCAGGAAAACTGGTTTCCATTCTCAGTTCTGCAGAGATTCTACAACAGCTTTAATGACAATTCTTCATAGGCAAATGCTCCCTCCCTCAGACCAGCTATAATGCTCAGTACATAATATGGGGCATGCTAAAGTTCTTAGCCAGTGAGTGTCATGAGAACTCAAAACACACTTCATGACATAAGAAATATTCCAAAAATGAGTCAACTGTATTACTAGGCAAATAGAACATAGCAAATTCAAATTGTAACTTTTGTGACTGTTTAAGGGTGATCTGCAAACAGCTACTTTTCACTGGTAAGTGCACAAATTAAATGTACAGATAATTATAAATATACCATGCTGTCTTCTTAGAGACATCTCCAAAATCTGTGTGAATTAAACAAATTATATTTGAACAAAGATTTTAGCCTATTTATCCAGAAGTGAAGGTGTTAATTTCATGTAGAAGTGAATATTTTAGTTCACTACTATCCTGTATTATTTTTCCCAAGATTCTTCAACTAATCTATCACTCTAGGCTAACACTTTTTCTGAAAACTTACTGTTGTATACCATTATTGGACATAGGTATTGTAGTCTAGTGGAAAAATGGTATCTAGAAGGAAGACAGTAAGGGGAAATTTATCACCTAATGAAATCTCATGTTCAACCTTACCCTAAGGTCCCCTGTGCCTGGAAAATATTCACCATACTTATGGAATGATACTGTCATGACACGATCTGTGGTATAAAATGCTTCTTCAACACCATCACCATGATGGATATCAATATCAATATACAACACTCTTTGGTGATACCTAGAAAGAACATATAAGAAATCATCATTATCTGTTATATTCATAATATACTGATAGCAAACAAGAAAAACCCCAACAAAAAAAAAACCCAACCAGACACTAAAATACAAGATTATGATCACTATGACGATTTTGGTTGATGTGACCATATGCTCTTAGAATTCTCAAAACAGTTTAAATAACATTAATAGGTTTATCTTCATCAAAATAAGGAATCTATTTAGTATTTACCCCAAACTGTCTCACTCTGTAGAAGCTATACCTCATGCTTCTGCTCACATCAATTTGTTGTTCACATCTGCTGAATTCATCCCTTTCATTAACCCCAAGGTCTTTCTGCCTTCTCAGTAACTACCAAGTCTGTGTTCCATAAGCTCGCAAAAAATAAATACTTATTTTCCAATGACTTTTCTTCTTCACCTCTCCAGCTTGTAAAGAAAGGCACATTCTTACTTTCAAGCACATTTCACTTTATATTTGCATAAAATTATTACACTACTGCTTATTATTTTCTTAGATACTGTAGATTTCAGGACAGTTTGAGATGGATAAAGAAACTAGTGATTTATTTGAAGTCTTAGAGCACTAGAAACAGTAAGTATCCCTTAAATTTTATGTTTTCCAGTAAAGAACAAAGTCTGTCATCAGAAGATGTATTTTCATCATGGTTTGTGCAGTACTGAGAGTGTGAGCAGCCATAATTTCAGGGACAGTTTCTCATGGTTACACAACCCATAACTGTTCACAAGATTCTTTCCTTCACCATGCACATTCAGCTAAGAAATTCAAGACTGGATCACAGAAAATCATATCTCGTAGACTGCAGAGACAGCTCCTGAATATATGCTGCACATTAAAATGAATGTCTTAATGTGTTAATATTAACTACTGTTAGTGTCTTTAGAAACATTTTCCATCTCTAGACTTCCAAGTTACAGGTACTTCCATCATTCCTCATCAGCAAAATCAGCTGTCCCACTCACAAGAGTCAAATACGTATTTTTTCTAATAAATGGGATTTATATGTTATTAGTAGGCATACAGTCCTCTGAAGCATTAAAAGCAACACTCAGGACTTGAAATTTTAGTGAAGCATTACTGTTTGAAGCTAATTATATGATCACTTTTTCATTAGTCCTCATTTTTATTTTGCAGTCACAGCAGCACAGTTGTTATTTCATTATTTATTAAAACCAGCCACATTAATTCATGCAATAATCCAAGGAAGCTCAGTGCATGATCTTCCCTGAATACTCCTGTTTGGTTCAGTAACAACTCAAATGATAGGAAACAAGAAGGCATATTGTGAAACCAAATGGGTGTAAGATTCTGAGTATGACTGCCCTAAGGGGTCAGGGCACTGATCCACCCAGCCTACTGTTCTGTCCCCATGAATAGCAAGGGAGACTTCACAGAAATATTTCCAGAAAGCAAGTAAGCCTGTCCCTTTTTCTGAAGTCTGCTAATCTAGTCTTTCCCCACCATCTAGAGTTACAGCATATGGTGTTTTACAGGGTGCATTGTTGCTTGGATCTATCTCCTATTTGTTATCTTTTCAGTTTGCCTGTACTTTATTTTGAATATCTTGCTGAAGCCAAACCAGGCAGAGCTTAGAGCTTTCTTAACTGAAAATGTAAAGTTCAACATGGGCTATGAAAACTCACTCAAATAATAACTACAACCCATATCTTCAAACATTTAAATACTTAAATTTAACACTTTCTATAATTTTAACTTGTGCCTATCACAAACTTACTTCAGTAACTCAAGGATGGCAAGCACAATATCATTGACATAACAGAAACCAGACGCCTCCGATTTCTTGGCATGGTGAAGACCCCCAGCCCAATTGACAGCCATGTCTGTTTGTTGTCTGTTCAATTTTACTGCCCCAGCTGTAAAAAGACACACAAAAGAATGAAAGCAAATGCAGTCAGAAATTTCTGATTGCCTATAAATTTGTTACATGAAATCATATTTTATTTTTTAAATAAATTGATTTAGAACAGATCTCTTACCAATACTGAGAGAGATACTTGATACATCTCATATTTTAGTCTGTAACTGATATGATTATCTTTAAATATATAAAAATTCCCTTATATTTACTTCATTTTTAAATACACAATCAAAATTATAAGTTGTGACCTCAACCTAGTAGAGCTACAAAATAGCTGGCAAACAACCTATACTCACCAACAGAACCTCCAGTTGACAGCTGACAAAACTCAAACAGGCCATCAAATACAGGACAATCTTCTCCAACATTAACTGTACAAGAAACGTATTATTTTTTAAAAATACCATTTCAACAGCATCAATATACATATGAACAACACAGATGCACAGTTCATTCAGCATTTTAACTACTTATTCCCCATCTCATTTGTCAGGCTAATTTAAACACTGAAAAAATGTAGAGTCTAAATAGCGTAAGAGAAGTCCAAACTAATCTTTTGTCTTTTCTTTTTAAATTCTTTTTAGTTTCCATTGGAGGATTTGTCTCCTCATTTGAAGAAGTTAGATTTTTGAAGAAATGCTGATTGACATAGGTCATGTAAAAAAATGTCCAATTACTTAGAAAAATAATTTGCTGATAATAAGGCATCATAAAGAGGTTACAATACCTCTTTAAAATTGATATAATAGCTGTCAAATTGCATTCCTAACAGCACTTTGAGCTCATTCCTATAATTAAAGGAATAAATTAATAATAGAAACTGTGAAAAGTAATGATGTACAATTTTTACCATCTCCCTCCAAGAGGAATGAACAAGTTCTTTTCTTGACTTAAACACATTTTCACACATTGATACTACTTCTCTAGTATTCTAAAAGCCTTTTTTTTTAGAAAGATTTCAAGGTTCTTTCACAGTTTACAATCTGCACATTAAGCCTTATTATTAGCAGCAGTGTTTCACATCTAGAATACACCCTGTGAAAGGAGAGGCAAAAATCCTTACATATGCTTAAAGAACATTTTTGTCAAGATGACTGCTTTTCATGGAAAAGTCTGAAACACTGTAGCTAAAGGCAGGCACATGCTACTCTTGTTACAGTGTTTTTCTAACCCTTTTCTATTGGTGAATACTGAGCTTCAAACAATGCTAACCATAAAAGCATATACACATAGACTTAGCCTGATGTTGGCACTTACATCTCTGCATTTGCTTGCTGTACTCAGACATATTGTCAGGCCTTATTGATCGGAGAAATTTTATATATTCATCACTATGGTACTTGGTCATTTCCTCAGCAGTTGCTTTGTGGGGTCGCTGATAACAAGAACAAGTTGAAGAAATAAATCAGAGTGCTCTGCAAAATCAACTAACAATGTGCTAAAACAGACAACTTGAAAGAAATCCCACCTACTTTGAAGGGAAAATAATGAAAGAAAAATTATAATAGTGGTGTTTTATATAAAGCAAGGGCTACTCTGTTGTGATACACAACTGCATTAAATACTGCTTCACTTCTAAGTAAAAGAGCTCTGAATACACTATTTAAGTATTCTCTATTTTCACTTCCACCTCTTTCCATTTATTTGTGTGACAATACTTGAAGCCCTTTAAAAATAACTTAAAATGCTTCAGTGGACATCATATTGCCTATACTTACATAAATTTCCATTTTTCTGTATAAGCCATAGTTTAGCAGCAAGTTGTGAGTCATTCGGATCCTGTGAGGTTTCATTGGATGCCCTTGTCCATAGTAATAGTTTCCAATATCACCTGCCAGTAATACACAAAAGAATAGCTATTCATATTAAAAAACAAGTTTTGTTGCTACTTAATCATTCTCAGAAGATAAGTAAACAGGTATGATTCCAGAAAACAAACAAACCCCACAAAGGGAGTACTGTCTACTTCAAAAAGAACACAGGGGAAACAAACTGTTGTGTGTCAGACACAGAGGCAAAAAAAGAAGCCAAATCTAACACTTTGACTACAAGCAGAGTAGTGGGAGAGCAAAGATAACGTAAGACATGGTTTCAAATCAAGAGTGAAGTTCTGACCAAACAATGGGCCAGAACTGAACAATAAAATGGGAAACAGAACTGGAATTAAGAGGAGAGGTGACACTACTGATGACATTGCCACATAGTACCACAACAGAGGCTATAATAAAACCTACCATTTTGCATGAGCTGATTTTATGACAGCATCCTCAGCCTGCCCTAACTACTAACCCTAACTGTTGTATCCAGAAGTTAACTTCAGATCTATTGTGGCAACCACATGCACAAACACTCCCCCAACACCAGCTGCTGGAGATCCACAGTAGTTTAATAAGAACCTCATAACCCAGCTTAGCCTCTGTTAAATTGGAGACCAACTAGGCACACAATTAAGATAACAAATTTGACACTCATTTCAAAGAAAGTAACAGCTGCTATCATGGGTTAGTAGTACATTTTCTTCTGAGCTCAGGTATTGTTAGAACACATACAGCCCCACCTTGAGCACTGACATTCCTGACACAATGAACCATTTTAAAAAGAACTGTTTCTGGAAACATAAACAAGCCTATAAATTATGTCCAGTTGTCAATGGCTTTCAGCTGGAGATTTCTAAAACACCTCTTCACAACAGCACCTCTTTTCTGTTTGACCCAATTTCCCGATAGGATTACTGAACTTTACCTTCTTGAACTTTTTACTTTTCTTTCACATCCTTCAACATGCTCTGCCTTGTCCACTGGGAACAAAAGAAACACTATTTTCACAATGTCATACTATTTTATAAATTTTATCAGTCAGAGGTAAGAAGCAGCACCACTACAAAACAGCTTTAGTTTCACCTCTTCAACATGAGCTTCATGGAGGAAGGGTAAATGTCAGCTTGCAGTAGCATCACCAACTACCAAGAAAAACAAGTATTATAGTAAGATTAAAAGTTTCAAAGCATTCTAAAATCCTTCAAGCTTTCAGTTTTCAAAGAGACAAGGAGAGTAAGGACACTTAAGAAAACAGATATAACCTAATGGAACATAGGGAGAAGATGTTTAGAAAACCTACCCTTCAATACCTAGCTCTTAGCCAACCCATAACAATAGAAATACCAAGTTTTAACACTAACTTAAAAACTTTGAAGAGTTTGGACCTTCTAACTCAGGTCCTTAGGTGGAAGAATAGCACTTTTTGTGTTACTTATTGCAAGCCTACAGGTTTGGTCACACGCAGGTCAAGAGCAAAAGCATTAAGAGTATAAACAAACTCCTTCCTTCCAGCAAAAACATTTTCAAGCACTTCACAAAAGATTTGATGTTTAGGAAATATATTTGATGTTTAGGAAAAAAACTATCACAGCTCTTTGAAACGAATGCCTAGAAGATGAAAACCAACTCTTTACTAGCTCTGCTTTATGTTTTGAAGTTACTGTTAAAACCCAGATTTTAAAAAAATCTTCAAGCTAGTAAGAGCTTTAAATTTTGAGATTTTTAAGAAAATAATGACTATAAATAACGTGATATTATTGAGGAAATTTCATTACAAATGCATGTGTGATTTAAAAAATTAGGGTTTTTACCAGGGCATTTCAATTTTAACTACTTCAACTTCTATAGTCATCAGTGACATTTTATTCAGAATGCTGATGGATGGGGAAGCATGCAATTAAGAATTATTTTATATCTTATGTATAAGAATTATTTTGTATCTTATGTAAGTTCTATTATTTTTCCCATATGAAATAGAGAAAGAATAAAATTAACAAATTTCCCAAATACACTTGCAACATATCCTTCAATATACTGCAACTAATCAACTAAACAAAATTTAACTTATTTATATTCTATATACCATACACTGCAGCATACAGTTATATAAATAAATCAAGCATACCTTTTAGCTTTCATTTAATTTTTTTTTTTTACCAGAAAAGACAATTTTAAAAGAATTGGCACGTTGGTAGATTTCATGGGAGTTTATTTGTCAAGTAGAAGATCTGTAGGTGAGGATCTGGCAAAAGAATGTTGATCCTTCCATACTAAAGGTTAGCAGTAGTGACTAACAATAGATATCAATATAATACACTTTAGCAACAGGCAGTACAATACCATTTCTATTTTTCAGGTCTTAGCATCACCAACAAAAAAAGGTTGTGGCATTAGCCTCATAAAAAAAATTCTTGAAGCATATGGACAAAAAGCTCATCAAGTTTCAAGGGATTAGTGATGCCTATGAAGGCAGGGGTGAGGAAAGAAAAGAGGAAAGATCCTCTTTCTTCATTAGCATCTCGATTTTCAACCAACATCATGAAGGTGACCCATCACAGAGACATCATACTGAGATGAAGGCAAAGTTGTCAAAGTCTCTCCTCCTTTACATAGTGAAGAAGGTGGAGCACTTCCTGGTACAAACACTTCATCCACTGATCCTGAAATTCATGTATCTCTTTTTCATATGTCACAGCATTTGAGAGCATTGGAGCATTTGGGAAGAAAAGCAAGGCGTACCAAGAGCTAGTATGTGTGAGGATGGGACACCTCACTCACTAATGGAGCTAAAGAGCTCCCCACAAACCTCTGCCAGACTAACTCTGACTAAAACATACATATAAGAGAAATTGGTATGGTGAGGCCAAGCTCACAAGATTTTTACTGCTGACAGTATGAGTACTTGACTCTATACTTACTAATATAAAGGTAAATTCTTACTAATATAAAAGTAGAAATCACAGAAGTGTGATAAGGACATTTATATCACTCACCAGTGTGGGAGCACATGGAAAGTGCAAAAAAATCAACGTAACTGAATGAGGAAGAGGAGGGAAATAATGTAAAGTAGTATGTGTAGAAAGTTTGTAAATCTATTCATCTTTCACAGTGAGGCTTCAAAAACTGAAATTTACTGTTTTATACCAGTAGAAATGCCAGCTAAATGGCTCCCATTGAGAAGTAGTGACATATAATCTCTGAAAAGTTGAGTCCTTAATTAGAAAGACCCAAACCAAATGCCCACTTAATGCTAGTAGGAGTTTACTGTCCTGCACTATTCACTATGCGATACAGGAGACCTACCTGACAATTGTTACATACACTGTCATGTTCTGGTTATATATATATATATATAAAAATATATATAAAATATATATATTTATATATATATATATATAAAATTTCTCCTCAATTCATGCAAGTTACATGCCAAAATGATGAGAACTATCAAATAAAAATAAACCCATGATTCCTTTGATGAGCATAAGTTTTAGACACCCACTTCTCTATCTGAGACTTTAGCAAGGCCTAAAGAAAATATTCTAACACATAGAAAAATACAAGAAGCTACAGGGCCTAAAGGAATTTTAATTCTGCCCAAAACCACACAACTAACAAAAGCTATGTCCTCAAAAAATTATTAGTTTCTCCAGTTACTGGCATACAGAAAAATCACCATTAAATTTACCCATTACAAAGCAATCTTAAGTGACTGAGCAAAGAGACAAGAAGATGACATCTACACTTGTTTTTCTGATACTTTGTAAGTTACATTACTGTACAACTTTGAACAGATAAACTGTTACATACCCGGACCACATCCCTAGTTATTTTAAGTATAGTTACCAGAACTGCACTATGAAAAGAAACCTAATTGCTACAATGGAAACGACATGGAAAAAACATATCTTAATAGCAGTAGTTACATTGAATTGACTTCAGCGATACTAATGGGTGAACTCATGTAAAGTTGAATGAAAAAGAAAAGACCATCAATGCATGATGAGTTCAAAAAACAGCTATTCATACAGGCCGAAAATTAAGGCACTAGTTTCTGAAGGATTGGGCATTTTGTTCTGGTTTTAAAATTAAGCAGACAGCAGAAGAGTAGCAAAGATCTGACTTTTGAGCCCTGAGCAGAGGCTGGACACCATCACCATGTTTGGAAGGCACTGCACAAAAGCACTGATGAATTTCCAGAAAACACTTCAGTTTAAGTTCATTTTATCTGCAGATGTAAGCTTTAACTAGAAGTGCTACTCAAACAATGCCCAACTATAGTAACACACTGCCCTACTAAAACGGGTTTAGTCTCGTCTTTATGGGTGGAACCAACCACACTGATGCAGATCTCTCAAATTTTCATGAAGGTAGAGGCTTCTGAACACCCACACTAAATTATGAACAAGCAGCAATCTAAACAATACTGGTAGCGCACTGGCATGGAATAAACACACGAACTCTCTGTAACCGTGCTGGCTGCTGCACAATTCTCTAGAACTGTGCTGGGCTGCACAGGAGCACAGAGCTGGAAAGACCATCTGGGGCCTGCTCTCATTGCTGTAGGCAACTGTACAACACCTTGGAAGAGCTAAACTATCTGAGCCACAGCGTTGCAAAATGACAACAACCTGAAGATACATGGTGAGAGACTAAAATAAAAGCTATGATATCCTTCCACATCTAGCATGGTTCTAAGCAGTGTGAGGAGCACACTTTGCTAAGCTTAGACCATACACGCATTGACTAGAAACAGTTCTGAAAAATATTTCAAGTAAGATAACTAAAGTATTTTAATGCATATTTTAATTAGTTCTTCCTATAGTACACTGTTTTAAATTTAAATGAAATTCCTGACCTGAGCATGATCACAAGCAAGGAAGATGCTGCAAACTGGATGTGGTCGACTTTCTATTACAAGCAAACTCAAGGTAATGATATCAAACTTTGTCTACTCAAAGTTTATTGGCTCAAAGTACAGTATGAGGACTATTAAAACTATTGATTTTTATGAAAACCTTAACAGCAATACACTCTGAGAAAGTGACAGGCTAATTTAAAAAATCAGCCTTAAATGACAATCACGCCAAGTTCCACAAAAAGCATGGGGAAGTTTATTGCATCTCAGAAGACAAGCGTATATGCTCCTAGAAATTTACAAGACTTTTTAGTCTGTAACTTTCAAGAAACAGAGTAAAAGCATGTGTGGAGAGCCAATTATGACCCAAAAAAGCGGTAATTTACTTCAGACATGACATTCCTTTAGAGATGTACCACTACCTCAGTATTTTTTTGTTTTGTGTTATTTAAGGCTTCAAACATTCCCTTCGCTGTGATTCAATGGCTTTGCTGGTACAACAGTTACAAAATATTCAGAATTGCCAGATGAATCACACAGTAGCATCAGGATATTTATTTTAGGTATTAACTCTAAAATTTCTTCTGATAACTCTATTTCCAAAAGATAAGTAAAATAACTGTTGGATTTGGCAAAAAAATAAATGAGACATCAAAAATATTCCAAAACTGTTTCTGTCACATATAAAACATTTATTTTAAGGCACAACAGATACTATTTTCTCTACGTTATTAACTGCATTTATCCCAGTCTACATATGAGCTGCAACTGCTTTAAGTCACCATTATCCTGCCACCTTCAAACTTGTTCTCTTCCAGTTTCTCCCCTCTCTTCCCAAGCAGAGCTTTTTTGGCTGTTAAGGGAATCTAATGCTAGCATCGAGTACCAAAATCCAGTAATCACAGAAAAACAATATATCAACATCTAGTAAACTACAGCCACCTGACTTCATTAAAAAAAAAAAAAAAGGAAAAAAAGGAAAAGAAAAAAAAAGCAAAGCGATCAAGAAAAAAAGACAAATATTTTCAGAGCGAGAGGTTCTAAACTATCACTGCTGTCTTTCTTTCAACAAGGTGAAAAGTGATTCCTCCTCCCTAGGAAAAGTAAGATCCTAGCCTCACCAAAAGTATCCCTAACAGGGGCCTCCTTTCCCCTTTAGGCTGAACAAAGAACCAGTGCTAGCAACAAAGAGAAGGGGGCGGCAACCACCACTCTGCCTCCTTTAGTGTGGTCAAAAAAAAAGCCAAGACAGGCCTCACAAGATCTGCCATTTCCAAAGAATGGCAGATTTGCTACAGCAACACACCCTTTGATATCTTGAGTGGGTTTAGCCACTCATCTTCACTTCCAAAATGGTGAAAACACCAAAGCACTATGGCTGAACATCCTCAACCTCCGTTTCCTGGCTACTACCAAGATCAGCCTCAGATGTAACCGTACAAGATTGTAACAATAGGAGGCAATTTAATCAAATTTCTTAACTAATCTGTCCATCGAGCTCACCTCCCAATACTAAAAGGGCTAAACAAATTCAAGCTGAAGAAGAAAACTAAAAGTTCTTGCTGCTGTGGCCAGAGAAAACCACAAACAAGTTGCCGAAAATATCTCAAACCAAGCACTTTTTCGCCATGACTGACAACGCAGATCGCAAATCCCTGTGTCCCCACCAGACAAGTGTGCAAACTCAGAGGGCCTACGTGCAACTCAAATTTCACTATTATTAAACACCCACGCTCACAACTTTCCGCGTTTTGCAGGAAGGGAGGCTCGTGGGAGCCAGACCTCTGCTCTAGTCCGTGTTCGGTTTGGGGAATGGCGGAGGAGGGGCAGCCTCCCCCTGTCCCTCCGTATCCCAGACCTCGATACGAAAGCCCGAAGCAGGGAAAGGCCTCAGCTCAACAATCACCAGGTGCCGGAGCTACACATGGCCTGGACTTTCTTTGCAGGGGAGGAGCCAGACACAGCAGCGACTCCAACGCCTCCGTGCTCAGCGGATGGAGGGGAGTGTCTCAACTTTTCTTTTTNGAGAGAGCGGAGCCGGCTTGGAGGGTGGGAAGGAGGGGGCGGGAGAGCGGGAACTCGCGACGCCGGGACCGCCAGCAGCGGGAGCGGGCCGGACCCTCGGCAGTGGGAGGGGCAGCTAGCGGGATGCGCCCACTTCGCCGCCGACGGAGGGAGGGAAGGGAAAGAAGGAAGAGGAGAGGACGCACGCGAGCCAACGTGAGCTCCCACTAGCTTGTCCGTGTCAGCTTCACTTAGTTACACACACAAGTCAGGGAAGAAGCCAGCGGGGATTCTTCCTAAGGGAATTCTTGGAGAAGGCTCTTTTCTGGCTCACCCCCATGGCGAGCAGTGGTACGGTCCGCCGCGGGCGTCGAGGCTGTATCGCTGCCCCTCAGCGGAGCTGTTTGGTGCATGCGCCGAGTGGGCTCCCTTCTCCCTCTGTGGCTGCGGCGGGAGCGGGAGTGCGGAGTCCCCTCGGGGCCGCAGCGCGCCCGGGCCCTGCTCGGTGCCAGGGCCGTGGCCAAGCCCCTCAGCCGCCCCCCGCACCACCCGGGGCCGCGGGCTGCCTCGTCCGTAACCGCACAGCGCTTTCCGCCGCGCTGGGGCCCGAACCTCACCCTCCACGGGGCGGCTGCAGATGCTCTACTGTTTGGGGCGTCGCGTCTTGTCCCCTCCCCAAGTGAAAGAGTCTGTTCTTTTCCACAACAAAACCACTTTCTGTTTTGTTTGGTTTTGTGTTTTTGAGTACTCCTGTCAGTACTCTGCCCTGTTGGCAAGTGTTGCACCTCAGGATCCCTGTTGTAGAGGAAGTTTAAAGCCTGCTTCACTGTAACACATAGCAGTTCTCCTAAAAAATCAAGGCATGCCACGCAAGAAGCATTTAACATCTGAGTCATTTCTCTTTGATAGCTATCAGCCGGTTTCTCTCCTTTCCTCAGCTCATGTACAATGAGAAACATGATCGCATTCATACTTAGCCAACTTGCTTGTATTTGCATTTATACAGGACTTCATGCTTCTGAGGCCTATAGGCCTAGTCTGGGAATGAATATAAGTTACACTAAAGGTTACTGTTTCTTCAGCTGGCATAAAAGGCCTGTATTTTGGGACTTCCACTCATCCAAGTCTTGACCAAGGTTAGTTGATTCACTAGAGTGTCTAAAAGTACCTGAACACCCTGGTTATTGCCACGTGTACCTCTCTATTTGATAACAAGGCATTTGTGTAATCTATGTCACACAACAAAACCAATACATGCCCGAACACAGGTTTGATCTTTGCTCTCAGAATTAGGTTGCTTTCATTCCTAGAGGTACCTCATAGGAGTCTGGGTCCTTGTAGCTTATAAAAACATGATTTTATATTGTTAGAGAGAGACAACTGTAAAATAAGTTTGCGAACTACATGTATGCACAAACACCCTGAGGATAACCCTAGGGCATCCTGGATTTCACCCCCATCCTTCACCTTTTAACAAAAGAATGCAGTCAGGTGGTATAGCATTTTTAAACAGCTTTTTCCATATTCCATTTGAAAAGTTCTCTCTTAGAAATAACATACAAAATTGATTTCTACAGCTTATAATACAGCTAATATATGTTTCTTGGTGCAACGTGCAACTAAATATCTGCTAACATTATAAGCTATAAGAGGCATAATATTATCCAATAAATTAGTTTTTATCTCTGCCTGCTTAGTGCTGCCATTGCTTGAACAGACTTAGACTGGACTCTAGAAGCTCCAGACACTATTTTGTATTAGCTAATCACTGTATTATGTGCTTCTTTGACCACTGAAATTCAATGCATTTATGAAGTTACTCAACATTTTGTAGTTGTCTGATAAACATTTCCATCAAAACAGTTCATCAGCACATCAGCTGGCTCAATATCAGGAATATTTTTATTGCACCACATAGGGAATTCAATTAAAGCAGAGATGTATTGTCAAAGTTCTTATAAGGGACTTCATCTGAAGAAGAAAGTTCATAATTTGAAGTAGCTTCAAATGGGTACTTAGCCTCACAAAGGAATAGCTTATTTTGTTTTAAATGGGCTAAATCAAGAGAAACTATGTTGCTTTTAGGGCAAAAATGGCTATGCATGTTCTTCTAACATCTGAATTTAGGCAAGTGCAGTTCTCATACTAACTCATACCTGAATTGAGCAAGTATCAACAAGCATACAAAGTTACCTTGTAGTCAAAGGGATAAGAATTAATTCACTGAATTCACAGTAACTCAGCATGATGGTGAGGACACTAATACATTTAAAGGTCAGTAAAGCTTAAATATCAAGTTTCAGGGGTTGTGTATACAAGGGTGATTTTGTAGACCAGTTCTGCTTCTAGAAATGCAGGCTCTGCAGATACATTCAAACTTGCTTGTTAAGGGAACAGCGTACCAGCCATGCTACACAAAAGCTAATGGTATGGAAGAAACTCTGGAGCATCACTTCCCAGGGTGAACAGGCGTGAACATCAGCCAGTTGAGGCCCTGGTCCACTGGAAAACAGCAAAGACTCTATAACACAGTATCACTGGGAAAAGCTGCCATTCCCTTTACTATGTTGCAACATTCAGACACTTTATAACACAATGATTTTTTTTACTATACCTTCCTGTAATTGCTAATTTCTGTTACTGAGTGAATTCTGGCTTTATTTCGCCCTTCCCCAGCATCATTATATTAACATTAGCTTATGCTTTCATACAGAATTTATGTTGTGCCTTAGATTTTTTTTTTTTTTTT
>VZTZ01012596.1:465422-485624 GCA_013400955.1 Drymodes brunneopygia
TTTTTTTTAGGAAGGGCCATAAAAAAAGTAGCAATAAGGATCTTTTAAACAGAAGAGTGACTCCCATCTTCAACATACACAGCCAGCATTGCAATAGAGTGTATTACTGTTTCTTACATATTTATCCTAAATCATATCTGCTGTGGAAACTCACTAAATGATTATGCAAATAGTGAACAAGAAATTCTCTATAGGTAAAAGTTTATCCCTTCATTTTTCTTATCAAAAAGCAATCTATAATTCTCAAATCCAGAAGTTCCTCCCCTTCACTTTCCCCACTCCCCAAAAGATATTTTTGAAACAGTGAGCTTAAACAGAGGATCTAGAGCATGGGTCTCTGCATTAGCAAAGGCCAGAAAGGGCCTTTAAGTCTACCTTGTTCCAGACCATACACTCAAAAAAAAAAAAAANAAAAACAAAAAAAAAAAAAAAAAAATCCCAAACTAACTTAACTTAGAGAAACATACAAAATATATTCACAAATTCAACTCCTCATATGAGAGTTAGCCCTTACACTACTGAGTACAACTCAAGACATCACACCCACCTCCCTTATCCCTAACTATCCTCTTTTCCCATCCTCTTTTTGTGTGTGAGAGTGAGCATTTCAAGTGATGCCTATTAGCAGTGTTCACAGCTGCAAAATTGTAATCATACACTCATAAATGCAAGGAGAAAATCACAGACAATGCTATTGACTTGTTCTGTTAATGCTGTTGGTAGACCTTACATAAGTTCTAGAAAGCATAAGACCAAATAAGGGTTTGGAGTCACTTTCCTGAGAAGAAAACACAGGTTTCATCATGAAGATACCTTGCGAATGAAATCACTTAATGCAGAATGTCAAAATCATTAAAAAACAAATAGATGAAGAGAACTAAATAGAAAATTACTGTGAGGTTCATATTTGCTCAGATTCAGATTGCTTATTTGTGCAATAAGCACTGACAATATTGCTATCTACTAACCGCTTTTGAATTTCAAGAGGATAGACTGCTGAATATTCTTCCTTAATTGCTGCTGGAAAGTTCTAAGACTAATAGTGTTTTTGTTGTAATGCTATATGCTAGTCTGGGAGCTGGGGGAACTTGCCCTGCTCCTGTATGCTTATGATGATAGTAACACATGGCAATGACTTCATTTTAAGTAGTAGTAGGCTAGTATATTCTCTTACATGCCTATCATTTCTCTGTTGTGTCTTCAGGTCTATGTCATGTGTGTAAATATAATCTACCTGTATCATGTGCCTGGGATAGATGTACCCCCCGCCCCACTGAACCTCTTCTGCAGTTGCCTGAAACTGGTTCCCTGTGCAGTTGTGTGCCTGGTAGTTTGATTGCCAGGGAAAGTCTGGTTTCAGAGCACAGCAAATAAATGCAGATACAGTTTTTATTGAAAGTGACAGAATTCAATAGTTCTAATGCTAATCTTCAAATAAATGGCTGGAAGCATCAATGTTCAAATATTTTCTTTTAGAATCTTACTTTTTAAAGCATTGTTAGGAGTAAGAAGGTGGATTAGAAGAAAACTACAATGGTGGGTATAGTATAATGAGAGCAAAGTAATTAATTTTTCCTATTTGTATTGAAGGTTTTAACAGACCTAAAGAAAATGGTACACATTCACCTTTAGAAGAACTTGGATATCTGATACTAGCTTTTTCAGTTTAAATACCATTTATTGGTGACTCCTAGAGTGCCTGGTAGAGTTTTTCAGTGCTCATTGTTTGCAAAGACAGATCAGTTTAAATTAAACTTGCTTTCAGTGAGACAACAGAATGATATTCTCTCTATCTGGTAACATCTGAAGAAAGGCTTTTTTTATTTTAGAAAATCTAACAGATACTTATGACATTCAAATTACATTCAAAAATATATATTATAGAAGCAACCATCCATCACAATATGTTTCCCAGAGCCACAGACCTCCATATCAAGCACAGAACTTGTAACTTATGTCTTCTTACTTTGTTTTATCCTGTCTACTTCTAAGCTAAATACTGAAGTTGAGGAAGGCAAACTTATAAAAACTAGCAGACAGGCCTTCTCAACCTATAAATGATGCTTTAATAGCTCTGTATTAGTAGACTTGCAAATTGCTAGGGTTAAATATTTTCATTCTCAGCAACAGTATAATTTACAGAAATCGGTATGGACATGGACAGGCAAGGGTTTGTTTTCAGTATGTAGCAGGAAACTTCAGCCATGCTAGTGGAAAACAGTCCACCTCCAATGGGAAGTCCCCAAATGAGGAGCAGGAAAGTCTGCTGGTAGGAAGTCCCTAGACAAGGAGCATTGCAGGACATGGATGAGCATGGTGAAGAGTATCATAGTTCTCCAGCAAATCCTGAAGAGTGGGTCTTGAACTGCTGTAACCTATAAATCACTTCCTTGTTTCTTTTGTGTCTCAGGAGCTGAGCAGATCACAGCTGATAAGATATTCTAGTCCCTGCATGATTCACTCTTCTTCCTGTTTCCTTAATTAACCCTTGATCTCTCGAGCAAGCAAAAACCAGTGAGCACTGGTCATCTAAGCAAATATCTCATCAGTGCCAGTTTTTGCATATCTGGTGTACTATGTGTAGTGTTATTAAATGTCTGCATATGGAAAATGCACCAATTTATTTTAGATCTAATGTATACTGTCATGAAGCACTGTATAAACATGGTTTCAATCTGATAGTGGTGGGTTAGCTTCAGAATAAACTGACTTTAATCTTTGGAGACTAATTGATATAAAGCATCATCCACGTAGTTATTTGTATCAATTAGAAAACAATTAAAGGTAAACAGGAGAAAATTTCCTTATAATTAGTACCTATCAGTTTGAATTTCCTATCTGACTGAGTCTTGACAATGAAAAAATTGCCAATGAAGAAAACTAGACAAAATAAATGGACTTAGAGAGTCTACAGATAGTTCACTGCTCAGAGGACAACTGCTCACCACTACTTTATCCATAACAATAAAAGTTTTAATAACAGAGTGATCTGAGGATGGATGCGTCTGAGGAGATGTGGAGTTATCAGCATGGAGATGAGGTCCTTGGCAATTCTATCTGACTTTATTTCCTCTGTACAGAAATTGCCAGCAGGTTGTGGATCAGCAATCTCACTGTTACAAAATCATGAATGTTCCTTCTCTCTTCATCCATTGTTAGGGTGGATATATCACAGGTGCAATGTACCACAACATTTCTTTGCAGCACAACAAACCTGAGTGTCAAAGAACAGAGACAAAGATGAGTAAAGGTTTCTTGTTACTTCTCTTAAATATAGTCAAAAAATATCATAATTTAGAACTTTTTATGCATCAATTTTTTTTTTCCAGGAATACACTCCAAAAAAAAAAAAAAAAAAAAGTGAATACTACTTTCTAGAAACCACATAAATTTCCCATTTTAGCACCTGTGCTTTATTGGTAGTTTGTAAGAACTGATCATATTTCATTCAGATGAAAATACTGTATTTTACATACTGTGCATATTTTGTCCTTTTCCATGCAGCACTGCCTTTGGTACAGGAAGCAAATTCTTTTCTATACCTTTCTGCCATCATTTTTCCTGGAGCCATCAGTGTTGATGTGTTGGCTGAACACTCACATCTCTGTTCATATTCCTGTTTCCTTGCCTCACCCCACTCCATAAACAGATTTCTTCAGGAATATCATATTCATGCAGGTGGTGTCTGGTAGAGCAAAGCATTTGAAGGGCAGGATAAAACATATTTCTTGTCACTAGAGTGGTTAAGGAGCAAGCTAAAAAAAAAAAGGAGAAAGTCTCTGTTATGTATTTATTCCCCATTAAATTGCCTATGACATTTTATTTGCTTTTTAATCAGTTTTAGCTCATGATAAATTCAATATCAGGGTTAAATAACAGACATCTTGGAAGGCTCTCTGACAGCTGGCATGGCCACAGTCTATCTTACTGGACCTTACAGCACTTTTCTATTTCCAAATTTGACTGTACATCCCAAAAGCAGGCCACCTGGATCAAGAAAAGGGTCTACTTAGTGCACCATCCTCATCCCTTCAGTCCCTTTCTTGGTTTCTGTGCAGGTCCATGTGTCCCTTGACACTTTTGTCAGAATGTCACTGTGGACAAAGATCAGGCAGACTGGTGTGTGGGAAGTCCCTCAGTGCTTCACCAGCAAGAAGACTGTTGGGAGCCGTGTTTTCCAAAGAGAAGAGCAATATGGTGAGTCAGATCTGCTGAGAACTCATAGGATATTACAATAATAGTCAATGTCTGTTAGGCTGACGGCGAAGAGAAAGGGAAAGAGTAAATGTAATGGCAAAAGACTAACAGAAGTGTCGCCCTCTAAAATGATCAGGAGTGACAAGGAAGCAGTGGGCTTTAGTAAGATCATAGCTGAGAGGTTGTGACTAGCTGTGCTTTACATTTAGCCAGACTCTAAATCTCACCTGAATCTTTCGTATCTCCAGCCCCAAAAGTGGTCTCTCACTCTTTCCAGCATCACAAATTCTAAAGTCTCCTGGTAGGCAGCCATATCTGTATTTTAGGTTTTCTATTATACTTCCTGCCTCAGAAGACAAATAAAAAAATGCATTGAGCTGATGAGAGAGGCAGAGGGAGAAAGCTGGTTCAGGGCCTAAGTATGACTTAAATTCTAAGCTTTAGGTGGCTTCTGTCAAGCATCTTTTTTCTTCTTTTCTTCAAATGATGGTTTACTTCAGCCTAAATGTCTACAAAAACAGCTGGTTTAGCACCTCAGATTATTATACCAGCTGAAGATCTAGACAAGCCACACTCTAAATGATTGCCAAACTACTTAGTTCCACTGCAGTTTACTTAAATAGCCAAACCTATTTTGAGAGCACTGAGCAGTTATTTCTGCTACTGTATATTTATGTCAAAAGTTTCAACAGTTCCAAATATATCTTGAGGTTCCCATGAGACCTAGACTTTAATAGCAAAATAGTAGAAACCAAAGACTTTAGTTCTAACATGAAGAGCAAATAACAGAGCTAAATCTCTTATCTTTTTTCAACTCAAGCATTTAATGCTCTGTCATGGACAGGATGAAAACTTGAGATTTCTGTGTCATACATAACCTGATGGCCTAGTTCCCCACTACTTTATTATTCATGTAGCCCTGAATTAAAGCAGGATTTAAGACTATTTATGAAGTGTCCCTTGATTCAGATTCTTAGGTGGCAATGATTAAGCATACTAAGATGTTAGTATGCAGCATTCACAATGTTGTGAACTGTATTTTTAAGCCATAAGAGGGACATAGGAAGCTGCATCTGCCTACCTTCTGTTCCAAGTGTGGGAAAGAAGTAGCTACCAATTTCTTTAACAAAAAGCTAAGGACACAAATGTTTTCAGATTTGGCACTTGAAAAGAAGAGACAATAAATTTGCCAGTTAGGAGAATCCACCCAATGAAGTTGCTGCATTTTGGACAACTGGCAGATTCTCTACACTCTCTTAAGTTCAAGGCGTTTCCAAAGACTGATAAAGACTTATGCCAAAGCCTGACATTTTTCAAGAGAGGAGAAACATATTGAGTCACGTTTCTTGGTGGTTTTTTTATAAGAAAAATGTTGAATTCCATTGCATCTGAAGACAAGTCCAATATACTTTTGAGGTCTTGTGTGTTTTTAACTTTTTTGAAGTCTGTTTCAGTGTTCAGTATGCAAACAGGAAGAACTCACTGTGCTTTGTCCTTGATGACTCTTGAAGCAGTACAGACAACAAGCTGACAATAATCTTCCAAGAAAGAGGAACATTGGAATGGGTTTCCCAGGGAGGTGGTGGAATAACCATCCCTAGAAGTGTTTAAGAAATGACTGGATGTGGCACTAAGTGCTATGGTTTAGGTGGCATGGTGATGCTCGGTCAAAGGTTGGACTCAATGATCTTGGAGATCTTTTCCAACCTTAATGATTATATGATTCTATGATTTCCAGGGATGATGATTTCACCACTTTCCTGGGCAGCCCATTCCAATGCCTTACCACCTTTTCAGTACAGAAATTTTTTCCAATATCCAATCCAAACTTCCCCTAATGCATCTTAAAACCATTTCCTCTAGTTATGTCACTTGTTACCTGGGAGAGGAGACTGACCCAGCCTTGCTACAACCTCCTTTCAGGCCTGCCCTGGTTTTCTTTACTTGATACCATAGCACCATGACAGATAAAATGCTGACACATTTGGACTGCCTTGCTAGTTTGTTCCTGGGATGTGTTCATATGTGAGGATTACAGGACATAAAAACCTGCCTGTATCCACGGTGTAACACCAACGGATGACACAAAACATTTCATTTAGAAGTAGGTAACAGCATACGGAGTATCCTGAGGGAGGAACTCTATCAGTGTGTCTGTAAACACTTTCCTCAGCCCTGTTTTCTTTTATCATGCATGTTCAGTGGCCCCTTTATTCAATGCCACCCCATCATGGCAGAATTCTATCACCCAATAGTAATGTCTCAATATCTTGTAGCATGCATGCTGATATATGATATGAATATGATGTCCCAACACAGTTTCCCAAAAGTTAGGCATTTGTCTGGAAGCCATCATAAGGGAACCTCTACAGAGCTGTATTCATCACAACTCTTCTGTCTAACACAGTTCCTTGATTTCTTTAATGTCCTTGGAGTAGGAAGGAAAAGCTATGAAAGAAGCTATTGCAAGAGAGTCTTTGAAGTACCGTTCTAGCAGTACTTTTCTTAACAAATATGTAAAATAAAAAAAGGATCTTTATTTGTGTTTCATAAAAATCATGGGGTTGCAAATTAATTGGATTCCTAGTTCTTCTGAGAGAGAGAGAAAGAAGGAGGAATAAAGGAAAGTAAATTAAAAAAAACATTCAAACCAAAAATCCCCAATTTTGGTATTTTTTTTCCATCCATAACAATTGTTGCAAAATATTTGCCTCCACAGATCTGCTTGAGGCAATTTGTCCTTATGTGAGAAGTAACTATGTTAGTAACTAAGAGCATTTGCTATTTGAAATATAAAAAACCCCTTTCATAAAAACAATATTTCTCCAGACCCAGTACTGTCATATGATCAGATGAATGATAACATATGCTTCATGAATATGTACCCCATGCCCCAAATTAACATGGAGATTCCTGAACTCAGTCCTGCTTCTGACTTTCATGTGTCCTTGGCTCAACCTCAGCTTGCAAAGGCAGAATATCATTGGTAAGTGTTTTAAAGTTTTTTCCATCCTGGGGTTTGGAGAAATTTGATGGTATATCAAATTGCAGTCACTCCTCTTCTGTCTCTGATAAGCAGTGCTAGAAGGATGTTGACATTTAAAGCATTATCAATGAGTAGCTAAGTTGATGCTCACTGAGAAGGATGAGGAAAATTGTTCCTCAGAACATATTTAGTTAAGGTTCCAAAAGTGCAAGCAGATGCCACTACATCTGTTACATCCTCTTCCCGTGTTTGAGTGCATGTATCCCACCATGTTAGCTGGAAATTTCATTCTGAGGTAAATAGCAAAAGACATGGATACTTCCCCTCACCTCCCAAGTCTTTATGATCTGGAGAACAAAGAAATAACATTTAAAAGATACCAATATATTTTGCAGCTTACTCACCAAATCTAAACCGTGCTTGTGTTTGCTATTAATATTTATGCATATGATGCAGAAGAGATTTAATTTTATAAATTTTGGGTAAATAACTAAAAATGTGTGTTCTAAAAACAGTGTGAGACTAGAATCTAAGGAAATGCATTTCTCCAATGTGAGAAACATGTAGGACAAAATGTATTACATGGTCTATATGGCTATTTTCACAAAGAGAATAGCAAAGGAAACAAGCTGTAAGTGACTGAGTAGGAAGCAGCATATTTTTGTGATACTGCTTGCAAATATGGAATACTTATAGGTCATTCATAACAAGACATGCCATGTGTGCTTTGTTAGTCCTTTTGTAGAAGCAATTCAATCATTTGCATATATGCCTTTTTTTAGCATGTTTAAATTACTTTGCCTGGCTTTGAAATATATCTATATATCTATATATCTATTAGTACCGTTGTTCTCAACATCACATGCTTAGAACATATAGAATTAGGGTCTAATGGCTGTAAATCATAATTTAAAATACTATTTAAGTCCTGTTGCTGATTTTGGTTTATCAAGGCAATAATTTTCAATGGCTGCACAAGTTTTCTTTTTTTACTTTTGTAGCATTTATACTGCAGTAAATTCCAATGGAATTGACTCTGTGTGGAAGCCAATGGAGTAAAATGAGCATAATGTTTACAGACAGTTATTTAAGTGTCAGATATCAGGGAATCTGTTATGAAAGTCCCCAGGAAGCTCTGTTAGGAGTCAGTAGGACAGACTCGTGTTAAGGGAGGGCCTGAGGAAAGGAACACTTATTTCATAGTTATGCATGGAACAATTTACTTGTTAAACTACCATACAGATGGGGAATGGCAGCTCCAGACATGCCTTAAAGGAAAGGTTCAGGAAAAACTACAGTTAGCACCAGCTTTCAGGAACAGGCTGCGAGTTCCAACCAGACAGAGCACCTATCTTGGAGATGCTTCTGAGCCTTTTTCTGGCTGGCTGTAGGTGGCTTTCCAACAAACTGGGTTCCTGCAGACAGCCCCCATTTATCATGCAACCTGATAGATACCAGAAAGTAACTGAAGAGGGTGGCTGTCTTAAACCCTGAGACATAAAAGTTTTCCTTAGCAAGACAGTTATGCTGGTTCCAAAAACGCAAGCAGGTCCATGGGTCAGAATGGAGTATGATTGTGGATCTTTTCCAGTAGGCAGTTTGGATGTGGTCATCAGGTTTGGAAGGCTAAGGTAATTTTAGGTTGTGAAAATGGACTGTACTCTTGTAGTTGACTTCAATGCCACAGAGCTGTCCTGAGCTTGATTAAATTACTAGCAGAGACATAGAAAAAGAATATATTGTATTTAGGGCTTACTGTGTTAATGCACAATGCTTAGTATTAGTTCTTATTTTAGATAGAATCAAGCCTAAATAAAGGTCCCTTGTGCATAAAGTCTATCTCCACAGGTTTTGCTTCAGAAAAGTCATACTAAGAGTTTATTACCTTGCTTCCCCATCCATTACAAGGGACATTTTTAATTGACTTGGCAACACAACTAAGCAAAAAATTTCATGCCAGTGAGGCACACAGTGATATATTTTGTTTGGCTGGGATATTTTTTAAAGCAATTCGAAGCAGAAAGTACTAAAATTCTGCTTTCTTTTTCATTAGGAGGAAGGAACATTCTTTTTTTTTCTTTCTTGTCCTTAGTGACAATTCTGACCTTAAAGTCAATGTCTTCCATAAGATTCTGCTAGTGATTTCTTTTCCCTAGACTTCTTTAGACTATACTTCTTTTTAACTTCTTTTTAATTGACTTGCTAAGCTTTTCTCCAAAAGCTTTTTTTCCTTTTCTTCTCCATCTCTTTTGAAATTTAGAGAAGGCAATTTGGAGTGATTTCAGTCTGTTATAGATGTTGGAAATATTCCAGAGGCAAAGATAGGACTAAAACAAACTGGCAAAATCGATTATTTTAAAGTTTTAGCTTTTAGTTTAGACAATTTTGACAATAACGCTGAAAGGATGCTGCAAAATGTCACAGTCTGGTCAGGAAACTGCAGTATAATGTGTGGTGAATAAATAACACACCAAGTGACACTGATAAAAGAGTTCTAGGGAAAATAACACCCTCAAAATATTTTCAAATTATTATACCCCAATTTCTGGTTCCACTTGCACCAAACTAAGCCTTCAGCAATTTCAATGACAAGATCAAGACTGGATTCTTTATTCCCACAAACAATTTTTTGTGAAAGGTGAGCCTCATTGGAGTTATTTCAGCAAGAAATAGAGATAGCTCAAGCTTTTAGTGAAGGAAAGAAGCACAGGGATCATTATGTCTGTATTTCACCTAAACAGTGGGTGCATGGCACAGACTGCTGGCCCATTTTCCCTTGCAGCAGCCAGCAACATTCCCTGGTCTGGGTGTCTGGGCTTCTTCCCTGTGAGAACCATACAAAGAGGAATGGGGCCAAAGAAGTGGGCTGAGACATTTTTACATCCTCTGATACTGATATATATGCTAATACATATATTTACTAGTGCTTTAAAATACATAAAAATAATTCATCAAATCAGACTAAACACTTTTCATACATCATGCATGAAAAGAAAAGGACTGGTGGATGAGAAGCTCAACACAACCTGGCAATGTGCACTTGCAGCCCAGAAAGTTGACTTTGTCCTGGGCTGCATCAAAAGAAATGTGGCGAGCAGGGTGAGGGTGGTAATTCTCTCCCTCTATTCTGCTCTCCTAGAATAATGCATCCAGCTCTGGAGCCCCCAGCACAAGAATATGGAACTTCTGAAGCAGGCACAAAAGGCCATGAAGATGATCAGAGGGCTGGAGCACCTCTTCTATGAAGGCTGGCTGGGAGAGCTGGGGTTCATCAGCCTGGAGAAAACTCCAGGTAGACCTTATAACATCATTCCAGTACCTAAAGAAAGCCTACAAGAGAGCTGGAGAGGGACTTTTTACAAGGGTGTGTAGTGATAAGACAAGGATGAAAGACTTCAAGCTGAAAGACATATGTTTAGATTAGACAGTGCAAAGAAATTCTTTACTCTGAGAGTGGTGAGGCACTGTAACAGGTTGCCCAGAGAAGTGATGGATGCCCCATCCCTTGAAGTGTCCAGGGTCAGATTGGATGATGTTGCTTTGAGCAACCTGGTCCAGTGGAAGGTGTTACTGCCCATGCAGGGAGCTTGGAATGAGATGATCTTTAAGGTCCCTTCTAACCAAAAATGTTCTGTGATTCTGTGGCTCTGCAATTCAAGTACAATCCTTAATTCTGAGAGTGTAGCACTGATCACTACATTTTCTGCAACTTACATCATTGCAGTTCTCCGCCAGTGTAATATCTTTCAGCTTAATGAGCTGAAGTTTTGCAGCTGTAAAGCAGGTGCAATGTTCTCCATCATCCATCTGTCGACTGACACAACAGGTGTGTAGAGGTAGTCCCATGCTGGTCCTTCTAGCAGGGATACCAACTACCCTTCAAAGACAATGATGTTCAGAGAACATCCTATTGAGTAGTAATTGGGATAATTACATAAAATTATGTTATAACAGACTTTCTGTGAAGGAAGTTAGGGTAGCATTCCAGTTTACCTGCATGTTTACCTAAAGATATCTTTCTCTGTGACTTTTCTGTGAATTTCTTCAAGCACCACCTTCCAATGAAACAAAAACAAAACCCTAGGCCTCTTAAGAATTCTCTGTTCCTTAATGCACAAATGTGCTCAACTATACAGCCGGACATTTGTAAAGCCAGGAAAATAGAAATAAACTGGTTTTCATTAATCCCAGGTGGAATGTTGTTTGTCATGAGAAGAGAGTTTTGTTAAAGGTAAACCTTGAACCCACAAGATAAATTACTGAATATCTGTACCCAGTCAATTCCATACCAGAGCGATGTCATTACTTTGTAGTAAACCTAAAGTGATCATACTTTAATCCCTTTCTTAAGGTGCACATAAAATAGTCTGAGCTGGTGAGTTTCTTACTTATATTTTGCAATAATAATGAATGAAGCTTCTTTTTTTTTGTGTGTCTTTGCCTCCTGAAAGCTTCCCTATCACCACACGCTACACACCTTCCTTTATTCTCAGAAGATGAAACAAGTATTTGATTTACGCTAGCTGAGGAAGCAATCTTAAGCCTAACACTTTTTGACATGTAGGTTAAACCTGCCTTTATATTACTAAGGAACAGAAAACTCCAATAGCATAAAGTGCAGATGGCAAAAAATGGTAAAGGCAACAATTTCTGACTTTGAGGAAGGCAGTGAGTGCTGTTTTCTTGCCTTGTCTCATTATTGTTCACAATCTCTGAGTTTGCTGTCTGTCGTCTTTCACAGGGCATGAGCTTGGCAGAGTCCAAATGCCGCACATCACTAGTTTTGCCAGCAGGAGAGCTCTTCGGCCTCTGGGTGGATCTCTAGAAAAATTGCCTTTTATTATATTTTGATTCAGCTTGCTCTGTGATGGAGTTCTGCTGCAAATTGTTTAAACAGTTTTCAATGAAGATGGCATAAGGAATAAATGTTCACTGATTCCCTTGGGAATGAAAGAAATGCATCTGCCTGTTAAATGTCTCAGAGTTTAATTCAAAAGAGTCAAGTGATCTGCCCAAGAGTATGCACCTTATCCTCAGAATGTTTAAAATGTATAGACCCTTAGGTTGCTCAGGTTATGTATTTACCTTTGCTAGTTGTTCACTCTTGACTCTCCACCATACAAATGAATTCCTGAAGTAAGTGCAATATAATAGCTCATTTTCTCTTCCTGGTAAGTGGTTTGGACAGCCTATGCACTGATTAGCCTTCCAACACCATTGGGATTCAGCTTGAGATGACTGAGTTCAGCTACACAGGGCTAAGGGAGCCTGTTGGATTATTTTGGGTGACTTCAGCATTTACATGGCCTTTTGATTAGCTCTAGCAGCACCAATACTTTCCTATTTGATCTGTGGTTTGGCATTTTAATAGAACAATTCAGCAAATCCTTGACTCATCCTTGACTCATCCTTAACTAGCACAGCCCCTTTGATTTTAGTAAAATAAGTGTAAAGTGTAAATTCTTCCAACACTTGCCCTACCTTGAAACTGCTATGTAGCTCCAAATGGCATTTTCTCACTCTAACAGTATTCCAGTCTAATGGATTTGAAAGAAGTAAGGACTATTCTAGTGCTAAGCATGAAACTAATTTTTCTAGAGGTTGTTTTGTTTTGGTTGTTTTTTTTTTTTTTTTAATGGGGCCCTATTTGGTTGTTAAGTGTTACAACTACATCTCTTCAACTTCTTGCTGGAATGGGCACAATTAATAGGCTTGCTAGACATTTAGACCTAGAACAAAAATACCATTCTGTATTCAAAATAAAATGCTGTTACCAGTGGCAACCTCATTGGCTGTTTTAGCAGACAGATCAAGTGCTGAAGGAGCACTGGGACAAATCCGCTGTCCTCCACATGGGAGAGGACTCCTCTTTGTCAGGACGATGTAGGAAGGATGCTCAAGCTATACTTGCTTTGTGTAAAATTTCAGAGCCACAGCTTCTAACACGGGTTATTCTATAGTAAATGACTTTTAGAGCAAGCCAGAAATAATCAGAACAAAGCAGGATAATAGCTGCTGTCATCTGCTTTCATGTCTCCAATGGGAACTAAATTCACTAAAATGAACCGTAAGAAATAGCGGGGGTGGCTCTGTTCTTTTTCACCTGGGTCTGAATATCTGGCTTCATCCTTCAGCTGGGCTCAGGCAAATTAGCTCATTGACGGCAACAGCCATCTTGTCTTTGGACTACTGAGAAAAAAATTAAATCTTTTTGTTTAGTGAAAATTGCAGAGGCTATTCACTGCCAAAACAATTCTGCGGGGACTAAAGGACTGGGAAATAGCTAAGAATTATTAAAAGGTGGGCATTGTCCAGTAGAAATCTTTTATCCCCAAAATGACTCTGATATCAATTCAGAAGAAGGAAATTCAGTATATCCTTAATACAGCCCTCTGGGTTCACTCAGATGTTAGCGCAGGAGACAAAACACACTGGGTGGAGATGTCTGTGTTCATCCCATGTATGTTAGTGCAAGCAATGGAAGCATGGAAAACAGCCAGACTGTGAGCTGAGAGCCAGACTGAGACATCCAAAGGGATGGGACAGCAACACTAGGCTGGGGGTCCACAGCACCAGCAGCACCCTCTGAACTGGCCAGTAGCCTAGCACTTGAGCAGCAGGCTTTAGGTGTCAGGTACTGAGCGTCACCTGAAGCCAAGGAGAAGTAAGGCATTGCAGCTACAGTAGGGACAGGAGCTGGAACAGCAGAGCAATGAGCCCTGGGAAGTCAGAGAGTCACCATAGTCATCACACATCTGCCCAGCCC
Organism: Drymodes brunneopygia; assembly: GCA_013400955.1. Classification (NCBI taxonomy): domain Eukaryota; kingdom Metazoa; phylum Chordata; class Aves; order Passeriformes; family Petroicidae; genus Drymodes; species Drymodes brunneopygia. The sequence goes on from VZTZ01012596.1 coordinate 479,372, forward strand.
TGTCTCTCATGGACTTGGACTTTGTTGCCAGCACAGACTGCAGTGGGGAGTTGTGCTTGGGCTCAAGAGACCAATGGTTCCTGGAGGCCTGCAACTGCTGGAGCTACTTCTCCCTCAATATCCACCACAGACACAATAATCCTGAGTAGCCCCCTGGTGTACACAGGACTTCAGCATCTGCTCGTGCTACATGCATCTAGGCAGAATTGCTTAATGATTACGGCCATTATGCTCCTTCTGTCTTGGTTTGATCAGTGAGCCAAAACCTAGGCACACTTCCCACAGCACATCATTCCATATATATTTTTTCCTTTGTTCTTTGTCACTGGAAAGAATGGGAAGTTTCTCTTCAACAGAATTTTACATTATTGTTGCACTCTACTTACAAATATCTGTATTTATTGTTTGCGTTTAATCTTTCCTCTGTCATGTCTCAGAAACAGGTCTGAGAGGTCATAATTTACTCAAGACAATGACAAAATATTTTATTATGTTTTATTTTAGAATTATAATGAGGAAATGGTACCTCAGCCCACAGGGTTTAGAAGCTCATAAACCAAGGATTATTTAGAGCAGTAGTTGACATGGCAAATTATTTTCCTCTGAAGACTCCAGAATGGATGAGTCTTTGGATGAGGGATTGTTTTTATCAGTTTATAGTAGGATTGCATCAATAAATGGGAAAAACTCACTTCATTGATGAGCTATTACTTAGCAGGTCTTTTACTAAAAGAATAAAAGTTACAGGGTGAGTGAGAAAGAAAAATAAGGAAATTTCTTCTCAGGGAGAATCTTATTCATATTATAAATATTTCAAGCAAAAAATGCATAGATAGGATGCTTATCTAGACTCAGCTGTTATGGAAGGCTACCCTTGTCTGAGACAGCTGACCATCAAATATTGAATCACATAATAACCAGATCCAAAGTATTTTTTAAGTATTCTGTACTTGCTTCAACCACAGGTTGTTCAGGATTTGTACAAAAGAAGGACATTCACACAAAGGGATTGCTAATATTACATATTCCTGTGCTTGCAGGAATCCTGTGCTTTGCTCAATCTGCAAACTTGATTTTGAATAAATTATTTTGCAGTAATCAGTCACATCCAATCAAGAATAAATCACTGGTTGCATATTTAATTTTCCTGTCATAGTCCATCTTGGATTATAGATAATCCAAATGTTGAGATACATTTCCACCTTAACAGAAGCAAAGACCACTTCCCTGCATTTAATACAAGGGAGAAAAATCCTCTTGCTTTTGTGGAAATTTCACCCATAGTGTAAAAAAAAGACTCATGACACTTCTCATCCCATGCCTCTACTACAGGGGAAAATTTCTGAAACTAGGAAGAGATTATTTTAAAACAAATAAAAGAAGTAGTTTTTACACGGTGGTTAGAAAAAAATACAACAGAAAGATTGACAAAATGCAACAAGGAAATGGAAGCAAGAGAAATTCCAATTAGAAAAATATTTTTCACAAAAAGTATGGTTACATACAGGAACACATTGCCCAGAGATGTTGTAGAATCTCCATCCTTGGACATTTCCAAAACTGAGGTGGACAAGGGCCCGAGCAACCTGGTCTAACATTGACCTTAACCATAAAATGCACAGGAAGGTGGACTAGGTGACCTCTAGGAATCTGACCAACCAACAATAATTGATGATACTACCAGATATTGTTGCTGCAAGGGGTTGAAGAATACAACCATATCAGGAAATTCAAACAGGGTTTAGACAAATCCATTGACAGTGTGTCCATAAACAGATAGCAAAGTAAGAGGATGTGACCTCCAACATTCCCTATGGTCGTGGCTGCTAGGGATGAACAAAACAAGCACTGGGTAACACTGTGCTCATGATATCTCTCTAAGCAGCATCTCCTTTTGACATAGCCAAGGGGGAATTACTTGGCAAATGAACAGTTGGTCTGATCCACAGGACATATCATTTTATCATTAACTCTTCTTACTTATTGGCTGGATACAGCACTACTGCTTCTGTGTCTCTGTTACATTTCCTGGATCCAGGATTACAAATGATGTTCAGTGCAGAAGATGTGAGCATGGACATACAGACCTTGGCATTCTGGAATTTACTGGGGGACAACTGAGCTCTGTATTGTGGGATTAAGCTAGTTTTCATCTTGCTAAGAGAATAGTTTTTGATCTCACTTCAGAAAAAATCTGGGCTCTACGTCAGAAAACAGGATCAAACCCAGTGTATATTTTAAATGTTAAAAAAGATTTTTTGTTCTTTGATAGGTTGAGAAAAAAATCAAATTAAAATCTGAGATAGCAAAGAAATACCTAAAGGCATGTTTCAGCATACATTTACTAAGAGAAGCCTGTAATGAAATCCTTGTATTTGAACTGGTAGTGGTAATCAAGCTGACATAACTATTCAGCAGGCCAGAAATGCTCTCGCTGAGAAGCATTCTTACTTGAGTTTGGATCTAAAGCCTTCACTCTGTAAAAAGAGTTTGGTCATACCCAGGTTCCTTCTGCCCTGCTGGAGATGTGGTTATCCAGGATATGAATGCCTCCTGAAAGTTCTGCTAGGCTAGCATCCAATCTCAGTCTCTCTGGAGTACTCTCATCTGTCTATAGCATAATGATTCACACATTACTCCTTAGTAAAGGGTAGAGAAAGTCAATGCTCTGGGAATCTGCAATCCCCTTTGGTCATCCACTATGCCAGAACCTAAACAGCAACTATCATTTTTGTGCTCTAGTTTTAATGGATTATCCTTTTTATTGCTGGCTGCAGTTGCAATTCACAGAAATAAACCAAAAATTATTCATTATATTAAAAAATTGTCTAATCTTCATTAATGTTGATCGCTTTAGTGTTATTTATTGAATGATAAAATGACCATTAGCAGATGGTAACTGAAGAATATAAAATGCAAATTTCTAAAATATCAAGCAAGCATATTTTACCGACAAAATTTAATATAAGTGCACATCATGATTGGTCGTTTTGTGTGCAGAGAATGGAAGGTAATGGGGATGCCTCTCTTAGATTAATTAATCTATTTATTCAATGAAACAAGCTGATTCCACTAGTTAGGTTAACAATATGGAAAGGTGTTGCTCAGCTGGCAACAGAAGAAACACGCGGGTCTCAGAGCAGCAGTGGATTCTCCAGGCCGGACCGACCAAAAGCCCTGCCCTTCTTTATTTACCTATTTTTATATGTTTCTAAGGACAGTCAAAGATTGGTGAAAGGGGTCAACACCCCTAAAGGTTTAAAGGACAAAGACATGGTCAATCATCTTTCTCCACCCCAGGGAAAGGAATGAAAAACAATTCCACAAGTGCAAAACAATCCCGGCCGGTTAAGAAAAACAAGGACCATGTTTACAGAACAAGCATGAGAAACTACAGCTACAGTGTTACAACTCATGGGGCCCTGTAAAACCAGGGCGACAGAAAGGTAAGTGATATTGGAGCATATGGACTGAGTTAAAATGTACTTTGTTGCTCTATAATAGAACTTTTCCCTTATGATTCTAAATTTTGATGATACAACACCCAAAACTTAAGACATGTTAGAGAATTAGGTTGTAAATTTTTTCTCAGTCTTATTCAGAAGCCTCAATAATCCTATTTTATAGATGAGATTCAGACCACTGAGATACACACTCTAAATACCTGGGTAATATAAAAAAGATTCTTTTTCTGGTTGCCAGGGTCCTCCACATTCCCCATGCAGTTTGTTTGAACTTGTACATTGAATTCCCATTGATCTCAGTACGACTTAGACAAGTATCAAATATTCAGAGCTGTAGCCCTTCCAGACTGTAATATAAAGTTAATGGGAATCATACAGAAGATCCCCATTGTCTCATTTCCTGATTCAGCAGGATTAGTTCTTCCTTTATGCATCTAATTCAGCAGAAGCCATCAGAAAAGTCCTGAAAACATCAGGGTAACTGCTCAGTGGGGACCTTCCATGCACACATTCCTTCTTAATGTACCTGTGAGTGGAAAGGCTCCCTCATTACAGAGACAAATGAAAAGTGCCTTCTTCGGTGAGAGTAGCAGTAGCAAAACCAGTTGCATTTGCTACGTTCTTCGTTCCCTTTCTAATCAGCCCATGATCCTACAGCCTTTGCAAACCACAAAGCCCGCTGACACAGGGCACAGAATTATTCCTTCTTGCATGAATAGAAATTTGTGATGCAGCCTGGATGTTACAAGCATGCATTTGCTTAGTTGCACATTGTTTGTGACAAATGAGTGACCAGCAGTAATGAGGCGATGGGATATAAATGTAATGACAGAGTAACTGAACTGTTTGTGATGTCTGTATGTTGCATGTCCATGGAAATTAAAGTGGAAGTGAGGAAGGAAAGGGTTTAGTCAGCTAACAGGGCAGTAAGAAGAATCAAAAATGTTCTCTAGAAAAAAAATACAGAGTGTTGCTGTGTATGGGGGATTTCTATAGTTTTAATGTCAGAGACTTTTAAGATCAGACCTGGATCCCTTTACCTGAGGGATTTAATTTACATTTAAGAATAAAAAATCTACTGCAATTGGACTGCTTTCAAAGTGTAAACTATGGCCTCATGTGACTGTGAGTAGAGACATGCCTGGCTGCTGACCATTTCCCTCCAGCTCTCCTTGCGTAGATTGAAACATTTGGAGTTCTCAGGTCATATCCCAGAGGCTACAGTATACAGAAAAGAGAGACCACATTGACTTTTTTTCTCAGTAAATGGGTATGGGCAGGAAAGGACTATCAACTGTGGAGCAATATAATTTCTGCTTTCCCCTCAAAGTCATGTATTTACGACTTGAGCTGCTGGAGAACCAGGGAAGAAGTTTTTGTGCTGGTTGATTGTAGAAAAGGGGTGCCATTACAGCTGAAAACTAGACTAAGGCATAGTTCTGATGGAGAGTCATATTAACATTAAGGCAATTATTGAGAGAGGTAAGGAATTATAAGTATTTACTCAAAGTTCTGCAGCTTTTGTTGTATAGCATAGAAGAGTAGCTTTGTTTGCACCAGCTGAACAATAATTAACTAAATTTGACATAATTAAGTCAATTAAATTCCTGCTGTCCATTTAGCTGCAACTTATTTCACTTTCAAACAGTTACTACTGATTTTTTGTTTTTTAAATTGAGCAAAACCCACTCTTCTCTCTCATTAGGTTCTACAGCTGTACCATACTTACAGGTAGGTAGATGCAGTGAGTTCCAGGAAACTCTCTGGTTTCACTGGTTTCACTGGCTATGTCTGCCTTGCAGTTTCTGTTGAATAAATATGCATAATTTACTAAGATTTGCTGTTAGATCTCTGGCAACCAGGCTCCTGAATGACTGAATATTCACTTCAGCTGCTTAGGAAGAATAAGGGGCAGTATCCGACTCCGAAGTTTCAGGATTGAGTAACCAGTGCAGGGCAAGGCTTTATGTGCACAATCTACTGCAAAACTGTGAGGGCCTGCAAAATACAAAATCTAATTACTGTGCCAACAAAAATAGCATGAAACTATAGTTTTTAAGGGGTTTGGGGAGTGACATTACTGGGGCAAATAATGTGTGTCATTTTGCTCTCTATCTATTGTGCAACCTCGAAAAGAAAACCAAGTGATAGATACAGTGTCAGGTAAAGCTTTGTGAGTTCATTCACTTCCTGAAAGAAGTGAAATTAAAACCACATTCTAACAGCTAATCCTGCCATGCTGAACTGTACCATGGAGTCCTAAGAGCAGGACCAGGTCCCTGAAGAACCTTAAAAATGATATTTCTGAAGTTGCTGTCATAGATCTAGGCTACTATAATGATGCACAGGTCAGACATAAACTTTATTAATTATGATCATAGTGAGCAAATATTTAGCCTGTATCTCCCTCTCTTCTCCCCTCTTCTCTGCCAAGTGATTGCAGTCTATGTATTGTTTAAGAAAAAAAAAACCAAACTATAAATTTTAAAAAAAAGGCAAGGAAAACAGTAATTTCAATATTAACAAAACCAGGTACCCATCCCTGGAAGGGCTGGACTTGTTAAGTATCTTACTAACTGCCACAAATCGAAGAAGAAATCAAAGAGTAAATAATGTGAAAATATAAAGTGTGGAGCCTGTAGGAGTGGCACAGACAATATCATCTTTACTCAATGTGAGGAGGTAGAAATAGTTGCAGACTGCTAGTATTTAGTCAACAGGAATGTTCTTTTAGTTAAGATAAAGTTTTTAGCCAGAACAAAATTTTATACAATAATAATAATAATAAT
>VZTZ01012597.1:0-13282 GCA_013400955.1 Drymodes brunneopygia
GCAGGACCTGTCTTTCATAAACCTGTGCTGGCTTGGCCTGATTCTCTGGTTGTCCTGTACCTGACATGTGATGACACTCAAGATGATCTGCTCCATAACCTTCCCCATCACCAAGGTCAGGCTGACAGGCCTGTAGTTCCCCAATCCTCCTTCAAGCCCTTCTTGTAGATAGGCATCACATTTGCTCACCTCCAGTCAACTGGGACTTTTCCAGTTAGGCTGGACTGCTGGTAAATGATTGAAAGTGGCTCGGTGAGCACGTTTGCCAGCTCCCTCAGTAGCCTTGGGTGGATCCCATCCAGACCCATAGACTTCTGTGTGTTTAAGTGGTGTAGCAGGTCCCTGACCATTTCCCCTTGGATTATGGAGGTTTTATTCTGCCCCCCATTCCTGTCTTCCATCTTAGGTGGCTGGGTACCCAGAGAACAACTGGTCAGTTGAGAGAAAGTTCAAAGTGAGAGAAAATGTTATTTAAAAGCAGTAGTGTTCTTTTTCTCGCGCAAAAAAAATATTTAATTCCCTCTTTTCTATGAGGAAAGTGGGAGGACTGGGAAACAGCAGAAATAATGAATTAAATGGATATTTCATCACAAGCAATTAAAACTTTCTTGCTTTTGCTGTTTAAGAAATGGTCAGTAAAATAGATGCAATATAATTTAAAATACTAGAAATTAATGTCAGTCCAGTAATTTTTATTTAGCATGTAGTTAAACATAAAGCTTGTCATCTTAAAAAGTAAAGTAAGTATTTCCTCTCTTAAAATGTCTTTCCTTGAGTCTGAGTCCCTTGCTGCTTGCTCAGGTACAGCACTCTCATACCCCTGGCTTTTGCTATATCACTGCTGCAGAAAAAGCTCCTCCAGCAGTGCCAGCTTGAGGATGCTTCTGTTAGGGATGAGGATGCCTCTGTTATGAATGGAATGAGAGCTTTAGACAAGTTCTGCCTTAGGCTCAGATTTCTGGCAGTAGCTCTATTTGAGGTGACCTGCACCCCAAATTGCTCTTGCTCACACATTCTTAGGAATGGCCGATTAGGTCTATTATAAAATGAATTATTTATTGAACAGACACAAGATTAACAGACAAAAGCCTTTAAACAGACTACTTACTACACAGGATAAACAAAAGAACTACTAGTAGATGCATAAACAGTGCACAATAAAGGTACCTATATTACAGCTAGCAAAGAAAAAAATATAGATTTAAGAAATCAAAGTAACTTACCACCGGATTGATGATGGAGCACACAACTTTCCTTTCACTCATTTCCCAGGAAAGTATCTCAAAACAGGCATCCCTGTTTTTGAGAAGAGACCCTCTTATACACTTCAAGAAATGTGCAGAAGATTTCTACTTTGTGAAAGTTTGGTGCAGCTTTCATAGTTTGTAAAGTGAAGTGTCTGTCAGTCAGAAATTCAAGGCTTATCTCCCTTCAATCTGCTCTCAAGGCGAGGTGTTTATTGTCAGCTGGGAATGCCACCTCCATGGCATCAGAGATAACTCACTACTGGACAGATGTCCAGCCTGGGTTATCTCACCAATTAGCAGATTCATGTGAGGAGGAAGACGTCTTGAGCTATCGCACCAGCTGATAGAACAGATAAGCTCTTCTGTGGCAGAAGGGAATGTCCTGCTATAGCCTCACTGTCTAAAAATATGGGGGAAGCAAGAGGAGTTGTCTTTATAAACCATCCATCCTGGTTCTTGCAGGGACAGGCAGGGCTCCTAACTAATCATGTCACAACCAGTGGCTGCAGAATGACACATCTTTACTGGGGTCAGAGCAAAGTGCTGACTGCCCCTCCATGCCTGCGCTGCTGCTTCATGCTCTGCTGAGTTGCTGTAAAGGAGCAACACAAGGAGGTGACTCTGGGAGGTAAAGGATGAACCATGTGGGGATGGTGGAGCTGATGACTACAGGAAACGAGGAATGTAAGGAGTGGGAGTATTGAGAGCAACAATAGGTCACACTGGGAACACAGCAGATTAGGTGCAAAATATTATGGGTAGTACTTGCTATAATATTGGTGGCATATTCTTGACTTCATCATGCATCAGGAAACACTTTTTCACTGTGAGGGTGACTGAGCACTGGCAGAGGTTGCCCAGAGAGGTTGTGGAGTCTTCATCCTTGAAGATATTCAAAAGCTGTCAGAACATGATCCTGGGCAACCTGCTGTAGGGGGCCCTGCTTGAGCAGGAGGGTTGGACAAGATGGCCTACAGAGGTCCCTTCCAACCTCAACCATTCTGTGATCTCTGGTGTAAGACAGCAAAGCTTAATCTCTAAAATATGTTTTATTGCCTCTCCTTATGAAAATCTACCCACTTCATGACTCATTGTGCAGTCTTCAGATTAATAATTCACTCAGTGAAGATAGACTATGTAAGAACCTTCTGAACCACTTCACTTCGATTAAAGTTCTTAAATTGATCTGAAGTAATGCACATGGATATATATTTCTGTTTTTCTAGGAGTGACATCTTGCCTTGGACAAAGGGCCAGTCTAAGGGTTTGTACATCACTGAAAGCTCATTCAAAACTTGAAGATAGGATTAAAGAAAACATGAATATTAGTGGGTAACAAATGGCATGCACCATCAGGAAGTATGTTCTAGTTTTAGATTTCAAGTGCTTTATTTAAAATTGCTTGTTTGCTTTAAAAAAATACCAGATTTGGAAGAAAAATACAGCTCTATGTGTAATGTTTGACTATATTCAATTGTGGGATACCAATTTGGTATTAAATATACTAAAGGAGCAAAAGCAAACCAAAATAAAGCAAACAAAAAGCCAGACAACTGTGGGTATCAATCATTGTCTCTTTAAAAGAGCAAGACATTCCATAATCCACATGTGCTTTGCTATTTTTTCTACTAAAGTGGCATATCTCTGCGATTTAGTTGTAGCTAAGAAACTGGTCTCTCTTTCAGACATTGAGGATCACATGTGTAACACCCCAGAACACTTAAATGTAAGGGGGTGAACCTAGGTTCATTTACTCTAGTTTGGCGCAAGGAGAAATACCAACCAGATATTCTCAGGATGTCAAAAATACACAAAAGTTTACTGGCGAAATATAGAAAATTATGGAATTTTGGAAAAGGATTAAATACAACACCAAATTCAATATTAAACCGCTTATCATAGTGTTGCCTATAAACAGAAGGAAGAAACCTTGCAACTGTGTTAAAATGGTAAGATAAAAGCAACTCTTTAACGAAAACTTTCAGGTGCACAAATTAGGCTCTGCACACATGATAAAGGATTTCTACAATTTTTATAAGGTTAAAAAATTAGTATATCTAGCCAGTACATCCAATAGGAAATCATTTACCCCAGTAACCCACCCCCGGGTCAGCCTCTAGGAGTTGGTCTAGGGGCTTCTTTGCCCTATTTTCTTGTTGTCTCTTAAGCTCTGGTGGAAAACAGAATGTCCTTGTCAGAAATTCTCTTCTTAAGAATAAGACTAAACAGATTTCCAAGATTGTGTTAGTAAAGGTTAGCTAAACTGTGAGAGAGAGCAGGAAAAGTACTAGAAGCTATAACTATGTATTAACAGTCTACAAAGCTATGAGTATATATTAAAGAAATATAAAAAGCAAACGTCTTTAGACATCAATAGCATTAACTTCATTAACTTAGCTAATTTAACCTAGAAACCTTTAAACCCATAAGATGTTAAGTTACCCAATATGTTCCATGAAAAGAGAATTAGAAGAACAAGAAAGAGAGAGAGACAGAAAAACAGAAAAGATATAGAAAAACACACATATAGCTACCAACTCCTAGAGTTCCAGCATAAACTCCAGGAAAGCTGGCAGGATCAGGTGCATGAAGTAAGCACACGGTGCCTTTTAAGCCCCAGGGCCTCTGTGGGCCCTCCCCCCTAGGTGGGGCTTCTGGTCTCTCAGCCAATCAGGGGCTGGGTTAGCACCACCCCTGCCCTGGTGTGTGATTGATTGACAACTCTGCCAGGGCTTGGGGGGTCTGGGGGTGGGGCAAGGCACTGCCTCACCTACTAAAAGCCCAGCCTGCCCCACCTCTCACAAGACATACACAGGCATTCCAAGCATCCCAAAATGTCTTGAGACATTGATCTAATATAGTCTCTGACAACATGACACTGAGTCAACTTTATACAACGTATCTCCACATTTCACCCAGCAGTGGATCTGTTGACACTCTTCATACTGTGTATGGGTTTCCAGATACAGAAGGATGATGACCTGAGTAATCCGATCCAGTTGAAAATGTCCCTGCTCATTGCAGGGGCATTGGACTAGATGACCTTTAAATGTCCCTCCCAACACAAACTATTCTATGATTCTATGACAAACAAAAGTACTGGAATGAGACCCCAACTGGGCAAGTTCTAGCGTGAACACTGACCGTGGAGCTGGGTACCTGCAGCTTTCTCAGAGACACATCCATGAGGTTAAAGCATCTTTTCTTGTCTCACTTCCATCTCAGATGAAGCAGCATATGCTTGTGAGAGGACAGAGGACCACGTCCCTTAAAGAGTTTAGCACAAAACCATTTTCTTCCAAAGGCAGCCTCTTGTCCTTAACATTTTGATGTGTGAAACATCTCCCATCACAATATAGTTTGACCGTAACAGTTCACCTTTTATCATACCATGTACTAGCTCCATACTCTTTTACAGAGCAATATAAAATAGAGGACTATCTCAGCAGAGTATTTCAGATATATCTGTATTACCTACCTGTATGTGTTTTCTTCTTTGTACATAATACATTCGTTTCACCTTTTAATTTTCAAATCCACAAGCGCATGCATTTCTCAGAGTAATGCATTTAACCTGCTGTGCTTGTGAGGCAAGTAATTGTTTTACCTTTATGTCCAGGAACCACTACCAGTATATTCCGCAACTAGTTAGAAAGTGCCATTGGAAAGCCCCTTCCACACTCCAGAGACCAGATGCTCTTGTTGGGGATTGAAATAAAGGCATATCCCAAATCTATGTATTCCAGTGGGAGAAGCCAGAAGCTGACTTCCTCCGGTGGGCACCATGTGGCAAGTCTCGAGGGTATCTATTGATAAGGACAGTAGAAGAGAATAGCATTTTACTCTGAAAAGGACAGTAGAACAGAACAGCACAGCCTTGAAGAAGTAGATAAAGGATGTAACTTGGGCAAACAAAAGTAATGCAAAATGCAAGCAGGATGCCAGCTCAGCTCTGCAAAGCTGACAAAGTAGAAGTTATGCAAAACAACGATAGTGCACTTACTCAAAAGCAGGGGTCGAGAAACAGCCACCTAAAAAGGCCACTGGATGTTGAAGACAGACCCCAAAGAACCATATAAGGACTTCTGATAAGGGGTGCGACTATGTAAAATAAAGCAATACATATACATCAAGTAAGCGGGGATAGCTAATGAATATGTAATCAGCGTGTATGATAAAAATTCTGTTTAACCAATGCTCAGGGCACTTGATTAGAGGAAGGATCCTCTGAGCGACCAGCGCGCTGCAATAAAGAATGCCTGTTTTCTAATACTCAAAACTGTGTTAGAAAGTTTCTATCCAACCAATTTTGATATCACTATAATTAGAATACAGACTGTTAGGGCAGGGGTCATATAGGACATGGCCGCAGAGGAGTAGACCTTATTTCTTGGTAGACATCTACACCACTTCATGGAAACTGCCAGGCTCATCAAAGGAACACCAAATCATAGCTGGGCTCAGACAAATGGAGTACCCATAGAGAAACACTGTTATCATTAATACCTTGCCATTAATACTTTTGGAACTGCTACTAGTTCTTCTGCATCTATGCCATTGCATTTGTTCTATTAGCAGTGTCAGCTCTAGTTAAGAAGGAGCATCACTACTCTTTATCACTGTGTCATCATGGCCACCTGATGGCTGTAAAAACGCTTGTCCACAGTCTAAAACTTTCAATGCACTGGTAGCTCAGAAAAATAGTCTACTTTGGATGCAACATCCAAACACATCACACCATATTAATCAAGGCTCTCAATGCTATATTTATGCAGAGGAACTATTAATATTAAAAATACTAGGTGCTATAGGCAGATATAACATTAATATTAACCAGAACCTACAACAACGTTTCAATCTTTGTGGATTCCTCAAGGCAAATAAGACATGCTGAAACATAGGGTTTTAAAAATTAGAACCATAGACAAAAAGTTAGTAAAAATCAGTTGAACTCAATAAGTAGGTCCAGCTAGGTTTAATTTAAAGAAAATAGAGTTAGTAAGTAGACCTAGCTGAAGTCAATTAAAAGAATCAATGATTAACTAGAGAACCAAGTTGAAACAAGTTTGGAATGTAACTGAACAATTATCTGTCATTTAGATGCTTATTCAGCTGTGCTTGCAATAGGGAAACAGAAAATATTGCTTCATAGATCTAAAGAAATGTAGGCAGTTACTAATTTTCCTATTGGAGAGAAATGTTAGAAAGGACCAAAAATTCCCTTAGAAGCAATTTGTGTTGTCAAAAACCAAAGGGCGAGAAAGTTCAAACAGAAGGAGAGGAGTTTTACTTCATCATTTTAGACCTCTCCTCAAATTGTTCGACCACCGACCCAAATTAGAAGACAAACTACACATGCTTAATTGGTATTCAACTAATTACCATACGAAGCGGGGAAATGGGAGGTACCAATACAATGAATGTATTTTTGTATTTTGAATATTTAAGACTTTTGTAAATATATAGCTCTTGTATTGCTTTGTGCTTTTGCTCTGCATATTAGGGAGCTATCCCACGCATTTGCCTGGCGCTGAAATAAACATACACTTTCTAACAGCCTTGTTAGAGAGTCTTTGTCCGTCTTGAGTTGGGCATCGATGCTAGATCAATACTCATATTTTGGTAATTCAGTGCTATTTCAAATGAGTCCAGTGTGCTCTGAAACAAAGTATATATTCTAAGAAACAGGACTGATTAATTGGTTCATCCAGGCAAGTAGTCTGTTTCTGAGGAGCAGGTAGGGAATTTGAGCAGTCAGTACTGGAAGGAGCTGTACACAGAGGAAGTGTCAGTCAGGGACCAGAGGCTATCTTAAAAAAAAAAAAAAAAAACAGGCTATAAAAATTTATATCCTTTCATAGGTCACAGTGAGATTTCTCCCACATCACTTTAGCCATATTGTTGCCTAGAATTGGAAGACAAACTTTCCAAACAATATTAAAAGTGGTAACATAAAGAGCAGTTCTTTAATGAAAGCTTTCAGGTGCACAAATTATAGCTATGCTTACCCACAGTATCGGATTTTCACAATTTTTATAAGTTTAACCAATTAGTGTATCTAGCAAGTACATCCAATAGGAGACCAGTTGTGCTAGTAACCCACCCTTGGACCTGCCCCATTGGTGTCCCTCCAAGGGGTTCTTAGCCCTATATCTTGTTATGTCTCCCAAATGCCGATGCAAAACAGGACACCCTTGTTAGAAATTCTTTTCTTGGAAATAAGAGTAAATAGAATTTCAGGAGTGTGATGTGAGAAAGGGTAACTACTGTTCAAAAGTGTAAGAAAGTGCTAGAAACGATACAGCTATATATTAAAAATCTACAAAGCTACAAATATATGAAAAAGCTAAAAATCTTTAGGAATCAATATAAACGAGATGCTTAGTGTAAACCAGTGCCTGGCTTCTGTCAGTAAAGTGAGGAGAACATCTTAGAAAGGCTGATTTATCTCAGACTGCTCTATCCCATTCTAGAGGAGGATAAAAAACTTTTAGGACGTGATTGAATTTCTCTCTTCAATGGGTCTCTGAGTATTGGGGAGCAGATGTCTAACCTTTACATGGTAATCAAGAGGAATCAAGCTTTTGTTTTGGCAATTGTAGATGTTTTCTGATACCAGTTCTCCCTGGAATTGCTTGAGCCCAGTCAAAATTAGTTATGCAAAGCCGTTTGAACTTCTGGAGCCTTCAGAGTATAGGTATAAGCATCTTGTCCAGAAACAGTGCTTTTCTGGCATAAGTCATATATCTATATCTATATCTATNATATAAAAGCATCGCCGCCTCCCCGTCCACCCTCACTCCCTGCCTCCTGCGGAGCAGCCGCGGAGCGGCCTTTCTCCCCCCAGCACCCGGGAGCCGTGGAGCAGAGGAGTGAGGCGCCCGCGATGGCCACCGTGGTGGTGGTGGAAACGGATTCAGAAGCCTCCTGTAGCATCCCCAACCCCACCTCCCTCTCGCCCAGCCTTTCGCACCGCTTCCTGGACAGCAAATTTTACCTGCTGGTGGTTATTGNTTCTGGCATAAGTCATATATCTATATCTATATCTATATCTATATCTATACCTGAATGTGCAGAAAACCTATGTTTTAAGTATCTTATTAAGTGAACTGCTTTAAAACAAAACAAAACAAAATGGTAAAAAGAATATTTAGATTCCCAGTAGGGAGGGAGGGAAATACGGCTAAAATTTTGCTGCACTGCCAGAGAAAGATGCAGGAGACTGGACTCGTGGCCTTGCACAGTGGAGCTGCTTTTTTCATCCAGCATCAGGGGTGCAGCTGGAGCCTCATTGCACGGCCATGATGCTTCAAGGCTGAGATCCTGGGAGAGCCTCGGAGAGTGGAAGATGGCCAAGCCAGCAGTGAGGGTCTGGTAAAACAGGGTAAGACAGCAGGAGGGCAAAGGAGAAGGTTGTATATGTGAGGGACGAGGGACCTGAGTCGGCCAGGGGAGCACAGGCGGAGGGATCACGTGGAAAGTCGGGGTGCACCTCAAGGCCACCCCTGCGGCGGCCCTTCGGGAAATTGTTCTCCCCTCCGCGTTCTTCCTCCTTCCGGGGGTTGCCGCGGGGAGCATTTGCCGCAGATGACATCAGCTGTGTATGCTGGAGAAGTGGNGGGAGCGGGACCGACGCAGGCAGCGCCGGAGCCCCCACCCCGCAGACGCCTTCCCCTCAGAGGGCAGGCAGTCGCTCCCCGTTTTCTTCCCCTTCTGCGCGGGGCCAGCGGGGGCGCTGACTGGTTTCGGCCGGCGGGGTGGGGGGGCCTGGTCGCTCCTTGCTTATGATCGGGGCGACACACGCTCGGCACAGACACATAAGCTGCGAAGTCTCGGTGTCTGGTTTCTTCTTTTTATTGCACGAGGGGGTCGTCATCACATCTGCGCGCACGCCCCTCCCGTCCTACCGGACTCGGAGCCCCTCCGTCGGGTGCGAGTGCCAGGAAGCCGCCCGCGGCGGTCAGCGACTGCGGGCCGGGCCCCGTGCGGTGTCCGGAGGCGGCGGCGGCTCCCTGCTGCCGCCCGCACAAAGATCCACAGTCGGCTCGACGCGTACCGCGCCCCACTGTCCATCCCCAGGAGCGTCTAGCGGGCAGCGGGCAAAGGGGGCAAGCCTCCTCCTCACCACTGTTGGGGTGGAGGGGCTGCGGCAGGGACCTAGCGCCGCCGAGCCCTTCTGCCCGGAGACAGTGGCAGGTGGGCGTGGCGCAGTCCGCACTGCGGTCCCTATGGCAGCCCGGAGTTGACAAAGGGCATCCGCGCCTCCAAAAAAAACGGGACTGGGACTGGGGCGGTCGGGCTGCGGGGCGGCCGTTTGGCGTTTCCCTCGGTTTCTCAGCAAACCCTTGTTCCCCACTGCGGAACCAAATCAGCGGGATTCAGGGCATTTTCCTTCTCAGTGGCAAAGATCCCTGAGCAGGAATGCGGCTGTTCTTATTGTGTCTAACTTTAGGCTACGACACTTTTCTCTTGGCTGGAGAATTTTTCAGGACCTAGGCTCTATATGCACATAGATATTTCAAAACCGAAAAAGATATGGGTAATAAGGCTAATACCTGAGTGATCAGCCTCATTATTGTCCAGCTACAGGATGCTATGACTCACTGTTTATTTGTCCTTAAAACAGCAATACAGGCAGGTATCGCTAGTGAAATGACAATATTATAACTTCTTGATGTGGTTTCTGATACAATAAATCACAGTGTACATCGAGAGGGGAACGAAGTCCTGTTGCCATAATAATGGCATGAAGCACAAAGAAAATTATTGCTGGACTCTACAGTTTGTTAAATTCAATTGATACATGATTTTGTAACATATTTTTGTTCTGGGCTGGTGAAAACAAAAATATCAGACACCTGCCATTGTTAGGAGAGACCTTGGAAAGGGGAATTGGTAGCAGCCTTGCCTTATGGGTGTGGTTCAGCAGTCCAGTTAGGACTTCATTTGTCTCTATTGTTTTCTCATCTATTGTTGCTTTAGTTGGCAATTTCTCTTGATTCTTTTTTCATAACTGCTTGTGGTAAAAGGCTCTCTCATCACAACTAACCAGTTTCACTGTGACCTGTGTATCTTTATTGCTACCATTGTCTCCTAGGGCCAACTACTGAGTCAGATGCTTTGTCATTCAGAGCCTCTTCAGCACTGCACTTTGCTAATGCTGTCTTAAGTTTTGGTTGTGCCAGAAGTAAATTGGCTTCATTTATTTACATTTTTATCCACTTGCTCTATATATTTTAATACTTATGCCCTCAAAACATTTTATGTCATCCTTCTCTGAAAAAATGCTCTTCAGTTTCTTCATGACACTCTTCTATTAGTCTCTTCTATTGTACAGTTGATGCTACATAGCTCTGTTGCCTCTTGCCTCTGTTGCCTCTGTCTACCTCTTGCCACTTGCAGTTTTAGATCTTCAGAGAGAATGCTTTTGCCTTTTTATTCATCATTTTGGGTTAGAAGTTACCTCGCTGTTCCTGGTGTCAGACAATCTAATTGGGATTTTGCCTGCCAAGAAAAAACCTTGATCAAATTTTGAGGTGCATTGTTCTGGATGAGTATACTAGGAGTCTGGAGCTCTATGTGAGGCAAATATGGTCGACTAATCTCTTTCTTATGGAAAAATATGCTGTAGTCTGGAAAAAATGGCTTCTTTCAATCTTTATTCTCAACATAGCCTTGGGGTTCTTGATAACTTTGCCTCACTGTCTTCTCTGGTACATCTCCTAAGTACCATCACTAAAAAGTGTGAATTCATGCACTGAACTGCAGCACAATGTGTCAAAGAAAACATCTGCTGATAACACATCAGTGGTGTAATGCTATGCAACCTGGTGGAATACAGAGTAATTTCCCAATATATCATGAAGAGGGAATGGTATGGTGAGCTGCATTTCCAGTAATTACACTTAGGATGACACTTTGCTAAGGGGGCAATCCTCCAACCCATCATCCACCAAAAAAGGAGGGAGCAAAGAGAAAACGTCAAGATTTTTCCACTCATTTGGCAGATGTCACTGGGTGTGCCCTGTCTGCTCTCTGATAAGTCCTGTGTCTAGTGGCATTGCACTCCTAAGCCTGTAGAAATAACTCCAGTTCAGTCATACTTCCAGTAGTTACTTCCATGCTTTTAATGATATACATAATTGGATTGATCTTGGACTTTAGTTCCAGAATTGCCTCTGTTCTACCCAAACCTGATTTGGTATATAATACATTATACTACATTATAATGTATATCCAGATTTTTTGTATCCAAAATGCTGAAACATACAGCTGCAGATTTGGAATATTCTGTTCAAATCCCTACTTCAGCTTCTAGGACTATTGTGTGCATGGTATATCTAGGCTTTTTCTTCTTGGACATTGTGGAAATTACCTGGCTCATCAGTCTATGTCTAATCAGAATCTTATCCCTACTGCAAATTAAGATTAATGACAAAAGCAGCTAGGGATGGATGGTGGACAGATCCTATCATTAGTAGTATGTGGTGGTTTAACCTTATCTGGATGCCGTGTCCATCTAAGCCACTCTATCACCCCCCTCCTCAACAGGACAGGGAAGTGAAAATATAATGAAAGGCTCTTGGGTTGAGATAAGGACTGGGAGACATCACTCACCAATTGCCATCACAGGCAAAACAGACCTGACTTGGGGAAATTATTTGAATAATTTTATTCAATTTATTATTGAATTATTTGAATAAGGATAATGAGAAGTAAACACAGTTCTTAAAAAAAACACCTTCCCCTCACCCCTCCCTTCTTCCTGGGCTTTAACTTAATGCCTGATTTTCTACCTTCTTCCCCCCCCCTTCCCCAGTGGCACAAGGGAATGGGGAATGGTTGTTTCTGCCACTCCCTCCTCAGGGGGAGGACTCCTTCCCCTGCTCGTGCATGGGCATCTCTCTCCATGGGTGCACAGGTTCTACCAGAAGCCTGCTGTCTTCCCATGGGGTCACAGCCTTCTTCAGGGCACATCCACCTGCTCTGGCATGGGGTCGTCCAAGGGCTGCATGTGGATATCTGCTCCACTCTTGACCTCCATGGGCTGCANATATAATGAAAGGCTCTTGGGTTGAGATAAGGACTGGGAGACATCACTCACCAATTGCCATCACAGGCAAAACAGACCTGACTTGGGGAAATTATTTGAATAATTTTATTCAATTTATTATTGAATTATTTGAATAAGGATAATGAGAAGTAAACACAGTTCTTAAAAAAAACACCTTCCCCTCACCCCTCCCTTCTTCCTGGGCTTTAACTTAATGCCTGATTTTCTACCTTCTTCCCCCCCCCTTCCCCAGTGGCACAAGGGAATGGGGAATGGTTGTTTCTGCCACTCCCTCCTCAGGGGGAGGACTCCTTCCCCTGCTCGTGCATGGGCATCTCTCTCCATGGGTGCACAGGTTCTACCAGAAGCCTGCTGTCTTCCCATGGGGTCACAGCCTTCTTCAGGGCACATCCACCTGCTCTGGCATGGGGTCGTCCAAGGGCTGCATGTGGATATCTGCTCCACTCTTGACCTCCATGGGCTGCAGGGAGACAGCTGCTTCACCATGGTCTTCACCACAAGCTGCAGGGGAATCTCTGCTCTGGCAGCTAGAGCACCTTCTTCACTAACCTTGGTGTCTGCATAATTGTTTCTCTCGCGTATTTTCACTCCTCTCTGGCTGCAATTTGCTTCTGCACAATAACTTTCCCCCCCTTTCTTTTATATGCTATCACAGAGGTGTTACAACTGTCACTGATTGGCTCGGACTTGGTTCATCTTGGAGTCAGCTCGTGTTGGCTTCACTGGACATAGGGAAGCCTTCTGCCAGCTTCTTGGAGAAGCCACTCCATAACTCCCCCGNCCCCTGCTCGTGCATGGGCATCTCTCTCCATGGGTGCACAGGTTCTACCAGAAGCCTGCTGTCTTCCCATGGGGTCACAGCCTTCTTCAGGGCACATCCACCTGCTCTGGCATGGGGTCGTCCAAGGGCTGCATGTGGATATCTGCTCCACTCNAACATTAGATGTTGGTGCCAAAAAAT
>VZTZ01012600.1:0-11646 GCA_013400955.1 Drymodes brunneopygia
GGAGATGGAGATTTTGGGATCTGCCCTGGTGCGGGATGGAGTCATTCCAGGGAAGTGGGAAGCTCAGGGGAGGAGGTTTGGAGCTCTCTGTGTCCTCCAGGAATCAGAGTTGGATATGATGATTTTGGGATCCGTCCTGGTGTGGGATGGGATCATTCCAGAGCAGCCAGGGATGGAGCAGTGGGAGGACAGGTTTGGGAACTCCCTGTGGCCTCCGGCAATTCCGAGCTGGAGCTGATGGAGGAGAATTCCCTTGGGAGCAGGGAATTAGTTCCATCCTCCTCTCAGGAACGGGACAATTCCATGAGTATTTCAAGCCAGGCTCCTCTTTCCCAAACTCTCCTCCCACTCGGATGCTCTGACTCCAGAGGCTCTGGAAAAGCCGAACCAGAGGAGCGGGAAAGGGGCAGGGAGCAGGGTTGGGATCCCCCAGGATTCCGCCAGGAAGATTTTCCTCCTAATTAAACCCAACAACAACAACAACAAAGGAATCTTTTCCCTTCTAAATAATAAATCAGGAGCGTTTTCCCGATGGGGATGGCGAGAAAGAGCCTTTTCCTGCCTGCTCCGGGCTGAAGCAGCTTCCAGAGGGTCGGCTCTGAGCTCTCTCTCATTCCTCATGAATAATTTTCCAGATTCCTCCCCTTTCCCGCACGGATTGGTGTTGCCATGGCCACCAGCCAGGGATGCAATCCCGAGGGATGCGGGAGAGCAGCAGGGAAAGGATTGGGAAAACGGGAAAATCCCAAAAAGGTGCCTGGCGTCCAGCAGGGATGCTCCGGATCGTCCCACTCCGAGATTTTTGTGGGATTCCGTGAAATCATAAAGGGGTTTTTGTGCCCGGATCCTGCGGGATTCATCCATCCTGCACAGAAATTCCAGGTTTTCCATAAAAAACACTCTGAGAGCTCATTCTGGCTTGAGCTTGGGAAAAGGGAGAAAAATCCTTCCCAAAGCCGTGTGAGGGAGATTCCCAATTTTCCTGATGCCCTCAGCCAAGGTGGGACAGGCTCTGCCTTCCCACATTATCCTGGGAAAGGCAGGGAAAAACTTGGAATGGTTTTCCCGGATCCTGAGGCTGAGCTGTGCCAGAGGTGGGATCCTTCCTCCTCTCCCAGAATTTTTCATGGAAAACCTTCCCAATATTTTACTAAATTTGGATTCCAGCTCCGATTCCGACATGCAGAAATCAAGGAATTTGCTGATCCAGCCCTCATTCCCAGTCCCTGCTCCTTGTTTCCCTCAGGTCCAGGTTTTTAATGGATTTTCACGCTTTTTCCATTGAATATTCCCAGTAGGAAACTTTGGTGGGTTGGAGATGAGGTGGGAGGAGTTAAATATTGAAATTTCCCTTTCCTTTGTTTTTTTCCTTGGTTTTAAACTCCATGATTTTCCCGTGGATTTTCCCTCCCGCTTCCAGTGGGAGATTTGTGTTCCCAAGGATTTATAGGACATGGATTCTACCTTTTCCAGGGATTTTGGAAAGTTTTGGTGGATAAAACCCTCCCTTCATTCATCCCTGGCTCAATCCATCCCCGCATCCTTCACCCTTTTCCAAGGAAATCCTAAATTCCAACCTGGCCTTTCAATTCCCAAAAAAATCCCTTTTATTTTTATGGAATTTTTAGCCACAGCATCCCTGGGCTCCCTCCTGAGCTGGCTTGGTGCCAACCTCGTTATCCCGGAGCCAAAAGCTTCTCCCAATTAATTCATTCCCATTCTGACGGCAGCTCCGGAGGCAGATGGAGAGGTGGTGACACCGGGATTCAGTGATTGAGTGACAAAGGGTGACAATTCCACAGAGAGAGACGGGAAAAGTTGTGAAAAATGCCAGGGAATGGTGAGAAAAAGCAGAGAATGGCGAGAAAAAACAGGGAATTCTGGGAAAAAGCAGGGAATGGTGTTGCCCTTCTCATTCTCAGCTCCGGGGAATAAAAAAATTTGGGATTTCACCCCATTCCTGTGGAAAACTCCATCTGTTTTCGAGGGCTGTCGCAATTCCTGGGAAAGGAAGTGGGAATGGGATCACCAAACTCTGCCAGGGATCATGGGACAACTGGAGCTTCAGCTTTGAGTCACCAGCTGGGTTTTTTGGGAATAAACTTCCCTGGAAGTGTCCAAGGCTGGGTCAGTTCCCACTGGGATCAGTCAGTTCCCACTGGGATAAATCAGTTCCCACTGGGATAAATCAGTTCCCACTGGGATCAGACAGTTCCCACTGGGATCAGTCAGTTCCCACTGGGATAAATCAGTTCCCACTGGGATAAATCAGTTCCCACTGGGATCAGACAGTTCCCACTGGGATAAACCAGCTCCCACCGGGATAATTCAGTTCCCACTGGGATCAGTCAGTTCCCACTGGGATAAATCAGTTCCCACTGGGATAAATCAGTTCCCACTGGGATAAATCAGTTACCACTGGGATCAGACAGTTCCCATCGGGATCAGTTGGTTCCCGCTGGGATAAGCCAGTTCCCCCTGGGACAAACCAGTTCCCACTGGGATCAGTCAGTTCCCACTGGAATCAGTCAGTTCCCACTGGGATCAGTCAGTTCCCACTGGGATAATTCCGTTCCCACTGGAATCAGCCATGCCCAATGCCTTTGGCATCCTTGGTCTGGAATTCAGGGATGGGATCGGGATCTGCTGTTCCAGTGTCCGAGGGTTCCTCTCACACAGGAGAGGAATTCCAAAGCTTCCCAACTTCCCAGAGTGGGTTTTCCCATGGGAACAGACATCCCTGGCATGGACAAGCAGTCGGGATGGGAATTCCAGCCAAACCCTGTCCCAGCTCCATGGGATCAGAGAAAGGTGGAATTTTCCTCCCTCCTGGCATCGCATCCATCCTTTTATCCACAAAATCATGGAATATCCCGAGTGGGAAGGGACCCACAGGGACCCCAAAATTCCCACAGCTTATCCAAACATTCCCATCCTTGGAGAGGCTCCGGCTGCTCCAAGTCCAGCTCCGGGTTCTCCTCCAGGGCCGTGCCCAGCAGCAGGAGCGGAGGTGGGAGCCGGGAAGCTTTTCCAGAGGCTCCGGATCCATCCCAGGGCTGTTCTTCTCCCTGATTAACCCTTGGCTGATCCCAGGGCCAGATGCCACCAGGGAGGGGTGGCCTGGGGACACTCCGGGGGCAGGAACTGCCCGTGTCCCCATTGCCACCAGCTCCGTGGGTTTTCTGGGAACAGCGTGGGATGGATGGCCTTGGAAAGGAGCTTTGCCAGAGGGGACAATGGCACAGGGTCACCTGCACCTGTCCTGAGCCTCCGGGGGGTTGGGATGGGATTTGCTGCTCCATCAGGAATGGGAAAAGGGGACCGGAGTGTCCCTGAATCACCACTCCACAGATTCTTTGGGATTTTCTGTTGGGATTCCTGGGAAAATGGTGCTGGAGCAGCCCCAGTGTCCCCCAGTGAGGGGACACAGGGAGGGGTGGCCCGGGGACGCTCCGGGGACAGGTCCTGCCCGTGTCCCCATTGCCACCAGCTCCGTGGGTTTTCTGGGAACAACGTGGGATGGGTGACGCTGGAAGGAGGTGACACCGTGGCACAGGGTCACCTGCTCCTGTCCTGAGCTGCCGGGGATTGGGATGGGATTTGCTGCTCCATCGGGAATGGGACGAAGGGTCCAGAGTGTCCCTGAGTCACCACTCCACAGATTCTTTGGGATTTTCTGTTGGGATTCCTGGGAAAATGGTGCTGGAGCGGCCCCAGTGTCCCCCAGTGAGGGGACACAGGGAGGGGTGGCCCAGGGACGCTCTGGGGACAGGTCCCGCCCGTGTCCCCATTGCCACCAGCTCCGTGGGTTTTCTGGGAACAGCGTGGGATGGATGACCCTGGAAGGAGGTGACACCGTGGCACAGGGTCACCTGCACCTGTCCTGAGCTGCCGGGGGGTTGGGATGGGATTTGCTGGGATGGGATTTGCTGGGATGGGATTTGCTGCTCCATCGGGAATGGGACAAAATTCCTCTCCTTAATGGAATTCCAGCATTTCCTCCCATTCCGGGCAGGACGGGAGGACAAATCCATTCCCGTTTTTGTGGGGCCGTGACTGATGAGGAGCCCTGGAGCTGTTCCCACTTTTCTCCGAGCGGGAATGATTCAATCCTGGAATTAGAACCACTTCCACCCTCCAAAACGCAGCCTCAGCTCTTCCAGCAATGATCCCATTCCTGCTATTCCCAGCTTTTCCTGGGATAGGATCCTGGGGGCAGCAGATCCCAATCCGGGAGGTCGAACCCTAAATCCCAAATCTCCCCCAAAGTTCTGGGATTCATGGATTCATTCCGGCTTCCCACAGGAGGGATCCTGCTGGGTGATTTTGGGAAGCTGCTCCCAGGGAAATCCTGGAGCTTTCCCTCAATGTTTTTTTTTGTTTGTTCCGTTCTTTTAAAAATGCTTGGGATTGAGCCGCACCCACGTGCCAGGCGGGAGAGATCCGGGGAATGAAAGGAAAATGCGGAACGCGGCAAAAATTCCGTGGAGGAGCGGGACAAGGAATCAGGGCCGGGAGAAACAGCCCTGGGTGTGTTCCTTAAAGAGGTTTCCCTTAAGGAAGCGCCAGGAATGCAGCGGCAGGAGGTGACGGGCAGTGATCCCAAAAAAACGGGGTTTTTCCCATTTTTTAGGAATGGTGGTGCAGCCTCTGCTGCTTGGAGAAATGTCCTTTTTGCCAGGAGTAAAGTTTGGGATATCCCTTGGAATTACAGCAGGGATGGGGGCTGGAACATCAATGTTTTGCTCCAGGATCCTTTTCCCGTAAAATCCTGGCTTTCCCCATTCCCTGGATCCGCAGGGAAGAGTTCCTTGCTGGGAATGGCTGTTTTTTAAGGAGGAGAGGATAGGATTTGCCAGGATTTCTGGGAAATGTTTCCCAGAACAATCGTGAGAGCTGGAGCTGAGGTCGGGAATGGGAATGGGAACAAAGTGCTGCTCTCTGCTCTGGGAGGAGGAAAACTGGGAATGCCCCCCCTTCCCAGGAAAAAGGGCGTGTCCATCCCTTTGAAATATGGAATTCCATTTGGAATGCTGAATGATCCTGTCCTGGGCTTCGTGACCATTTCCTTCCTTCTTTCCATGGATTTTTTGTGCTGTAAATCCCAAGATTTTCTTGGAATGGTTTCTTGTGGGTGTTGTAGGGATGTGACATCCCAGGGAATTCCGGGATGGTTTGGGATTAAGGGAAATTAAATCCCATCCCATTGCACTTCCCACACCTTCCACTATCCCAGGTTGCTTCAACCTGGCCTGGGGCACTTCCAGGGATGGAGCAGCCATGGATTCTCTGGGAATTCCATCCCAGCCCTTCCCCACCCTCCCAGGGAGGAATTCCTTCCCAATATCCCATCTAAATCTTTCCAGTGGAGGCCATTCCCTGTGTCCTGTCCCTCCATCCCTCATCCCAAATTCCCCTCCAGCTCTCCTGGAGCCCCTTTAGGCTCTGAGCTCTCCCTGGATCCTCCTCCTCTCCAGCTCAACATTCCCAGCTCTCCCAGCCTGGCCCCAAACTGCAGGAATCACATCCATGGGTGCTTTTTAAATCCATGATTCCCATTATCCCAACCCAACGGGATTTTCTGCTGCTGGCAAAGTCGTTCTGTGCTCCTCAATCAGCTTTAATTAAGCAACAAACGGACGCTGCCGGAATGTTCCCCGGGACAGCAATTCCCGAAGTTTTACTGTTCCTCCTGCAGCCGTAAATTGGGATAAATTGGGATAAATCGGGATAGAAGTCTGATTGCTGTTGGGAGCATCCTGCTGGTCCTAACGAGCTGATTAAATCCAATCCCTCACTGTTTAATTTGATTGAATTCCAAACCCAGATTCCCTTTGTTTCTTGTTTCCTGTTCTGGGAGCTGGGGTTGTTTTTCAGGGTTATAGGGAAGGGATTTTACCATTCCTATCCCAAGTTAACTCATTTTATGAAATGGGAATAAATGAATTCCAGCCGTCCTCAGAGCAGTTTGTGCACCCAATGGATCCCAGGGGAGCAGGGAACGTTCCAGGTGCTGCTGTTTGTAGGGATTTTGGGAATTCTGACACTGAGGTGACTTCGGGCCAAATCCCCTGGAGGGGGATCCATGTCCTGGCTGGTGCCGGAGTGGGATCTCCCCGGGAATTTCTGCAGGAGGAGGAGCTGTTCCCGTGGATTGTTGTTTTCAGATCCTGGAGGGAGAAAAGAGGGAATTCCATGGAATTCCAAGTAGCAGAGCAGGGTCCTGTTGGGGAGGGTCCAACCCCTTCCCCTCTCCACCCTTTCATTTGGGATGAGGCTGAAGGATTTTTCCTGCTTTTTGGGATCCGTTCCACGCAGGAAAAACACCAGAAAAACACTGATTTTTTGGGAAAAGCTTCTCCCCTGACTCCAGCACCCCCAGCTCAGAATGTCCCTGATCCCCGTGGCAGCTCCAGCCTCTGTGCAGGGAGAATTCCCTGTCCCCACCGGGAGCAGCCGGGACAATGCGGGGCTGTGTTCTCCAGGAGCCACCTACACGCGCAGGAATTGTTCCCGTGGAGCGTTCCCAGGGATTGTTCCCGGGGATTGTTCCCACTGCCCACATCTGCTCCGGACAAAGGCGCCCTGGAGGAGCCTGGAGGAGCCTGGCATTTTCCAGGGCATGAATTCCCTGTGTGCTTTGCCTTGCTCCGTGCAATCCTGTGGATCATCCCGGATCATCCATCCAGGGCATTCCTGCAGAATTCCGCCCATGGATTCAAGGCCAGAGATTCTGTGTTGCTTTTACGGCTCAGAAGTTGTCTGGAAGTTTGTTTTTTCCTGAAATTCCTGGATTTTTTCACTCCCAGTGCAGTGGTGATTTCCCCTACAAGGATTTACAGGGAGAAGCTGCCCCTGGATTCCTGGAAGTGTCCAAAGCCAGGTTGGAGAAACCTGGAATAAGGGAAGGTGTCCCTGCCCTTGAGATGAGCTTTAAATTCTATTCCCAACCCAAACCATTCCAGGATTCCAAGATTTTCCATCAGAGTTTGGGCTCAGCCCTTTTTAAATCCCTGTATTTACAAATATCCCCCAGGAATCTGTGCCAGGAACTTCCTCCTTCCCTCTCAGCCGTTCCCCACCCCCAAATCCAAGGAAAACAACAAATTCCTCATTTTTCAGGCCCAAACTCTTCCTATTTAGACCCTTTCTAAACCCCCAGTGCCTCACACCCTCCTTCCCAAAAAAATCCCTGTTTGGAATGGATTTAAAGCATTTTATGGCCGGGAAATGAAGCATCAGGACATGAAAATCCTAAAAAGTCACGGAATTTCTCTGTGCTGAATCACTGGATTGGCTGGGTCAGTCCTAAATCCTATTTGGGATTGATAACCGAGCCATAAACCCAGCAGGCCCCTGACTCATCCTAAGCCAGGCCTGGAGGAAAGAACAGCTTTGGGAAATCAGAGCTGGGGAACAAAATGATCCCTCCCCTCAGACCCGAAGCGAAGGAAATCCTTGGAAAAGCTTTGTTTGGAATGACCTGATCCCAGCCCTGCCCAAGTGCTGGGCATGGCTTTAATTCCTGTCCCAATCCCTGAGTTCATCCCAACGCCCTGAAGGATTGGATATTCCTCAAATATTTTTTAATGCATAAAATTAATTATTAATTTTTAAACTGCAAATCTGCCTTTTTTTTTCGGTCGTATGGGCTCCTTTTGTGTCCCGCTGCTCCCAGGAATTTTTTCTTGGTCCCTGGGCACTGGCTCCAGGATTGGAGGCCAAACAACCCCATAAATCCTTCCAGCAGGACAATCCCGGGCTCAGGAGAGCTGTTCCCACGTGTTCCCCAAATCCTGGACACCATTCCTGGCCCCATTCCCACCCCACACAAGCTTTTCTGGGGCGGAAACGCCGCGTTCCCGAAGTTTCCAAGGAGAAAACGCCAGGATTGGAGCTGGAACGTGACTTTGGGGTTGTTTTTTTCCAGCTGAGGATCCCTCTGCACGTGCCACCCCAGGGGGACACCCCAAGGTCACCCTAAGAGACATCCCGAGGTCTTGAGGCCACCCAGGGAAGCTCCAAGATGATCCCGAGGAGAGCCCGGATCAGCTGCTCTGGAATTGCCTTTGCCCTCTGCCTCCAGCACCTGGTCAGCGCCATCGAGGTCCCCCTGGACTGTAAGTTTGGGATTTACCCGCTCCAGTTCCTCTCCAAAAATTCCCCGCTGGAATAGGGAGGAGGTGGGATGGAGGTGGGAACAGTCCAGGTGGATTTTCTGCTCCACGTTTGGGTTTTCTCCTCCACATTTGGGTTTTCCTCTCCACATTTTTGTTTTCTCCTCCACATTTGGGTTTTCTACTCCACGTCTGGGTTTTCTCCTCCACATTTGGGTTTTCCTCTCCACATTTGGGTTTTCCTCTCCACATTTGGGTTTTCTTCTCCACTTCTGGGTTTTCTACTCCACATCTGGGTTTTCTCCTCCACATTTGGGTTTTCCACTCCACATTTGGGTTTTCTTCTCCACGTCTGGGTTTTCTCCTCCACATTTGGGTTTTCTTCTCCAAATCTGGGGTTTTTTCTCCACATTTTGGTTTTCTCCTCCACATTTTGGTTTTCTCCTCCACATTTGGGTTTTCTCCTCCACATTTGGGTTTTCTTCTCCATATTTGGGTTTTTTCCTCCACCACTGAGTTTTCCTCTTCACAGTTGGGTTTTCTTCTCCAAATTGGGGTTTTCCTCTTCACATTTGTGTTTTCCTCTCCACATTTGGATTTTCTCCTCCACATTTGGGTTTTCTTCTCCACGTCTGGGTTTTCTCCTCCACATTTTGATTTTCTTCTCCAAATCTGGGTTTTTTTCTCCACATTTTTGTTTTCTCCTCCACATTTGGATTTTCTCCTCCATATTTGTTTTTGTGAGTTTTCGTGTGGGGTTTGCAAGGCCTGGAAAAACTCCCCAGGTTTGTTTTCTAGGGAACGGGGTTGCTCCTGAATTAACCTCCCGTCTTTTTTTTCCTCAACGCTTTCCCTTTGGGAATAACAGCATATATCCAGAGTATATGTAAGTGTTCCCTTCCCTCCGGGTGTCCTTGTCCCCAAAACTGCACCAGGGGTCCCCTGAGTGGGGTCTGGTGGTGGCTGTGGTGGCACAAGCAGGATGTGGCCCCTTTTGAGGCACTTTTCCTGCATATCTGGGTTGGGAAATGTCTGGAAAGGCTGGAGAAGCTCGGGAAGAGTTCCCGGCTCTCTGTGCTGTCCCTGGAGCACATCCAGGCTGTGTTTGCCATGGAAAAGTTGTTCCTGCATGGAGTTGGGTTTGGAGAAGGGCAGGATTCCCCTCCTGGCACCTGTGCCAGGCTCAGCCCCACGTCCTGACTCGTTGGGACCATCCCTGGATCTCGGGGGATGAGGAAACAGCCTTGGATCTTCATTCCAGGGGCTGGGATCTGCAATTCTGGGATCAGGGCTGGGTCCTACTCCAGCCATGGGGTTCCTGTGTCCCTTCTCCCATCCCTGCATTCCCTAACACTGAATCCTGCTCCAGCCCTGGGATTCCTTTTCCCACCCCTTCATTCCCAAACACCAGATCCTATTCCAGCCCTGGGATTCCTTTTCCCACCCCTTCAGTCCCAAACACCAGATCCTATTCCAGCCCTGGGATTCCTTTTCCCATCCCTTCATTCCCAAACACTGGATCCTGCTCCAGACACGGGGTTCCTGTGTCCCTTTTCCCATCCCCACCCTCCTAAATTCCAGGTCTGAGATCCTTTGGGGCAGTCCTGGGAATTTGGAGCCTCTTCCTTGCACCAGGAATGTCTTAAGATTCCTGACCCAGCCCTTTCTGAGCTGCAGATCCAGGATAAATTCCCACTGGATTCTCCCTTGGGGTACCTGGGACATTCCCCAATGATACCAAGATATGGAAAGAGAACTGGGGTTTTTTGGTACCTAAAGGGAGTCCAGACACTGTGATGCTCCAAGAGCTGATGAATGCAGGGAATTCACAGGAATTTCCTCAGGATTCAACCCCCAAATCGCACACCCAGCTGGGGGAAGGAACTGAGATCCCAGCAGGAATTGCTTCTCACGGATCTCCCTTCCCTTGCAGTGCCGCAGCCCCCCACCATCACCAAGCAATCCATCAAGGATTACATCGTGGATCCCAGGGATAACATCTTCATCGAATGTGAAGCCAAAGGCAATCCCGTTCCCACGTGAGTGCATTCCCAGCCCTCCTCCTGCTGTCCCTCGAAGCTCTGGAGCTGCTCCCACTGTGCCACCCTCCATCCCATCCCATCCCATCCCATCCCATCNGTGCCCCCCTCCCTCCCCAGCCCTCATCCCGCTCTTGGCACAGCACAGGTAAGGACCTCACCGTGATAATGGTTCCAAACGCAGCTTTTCCTCACTATTCCAGCTTTTCCTGGACGCGGAACGGGAAGTTCTTCAACGTGGCCAAGGATCCCAAGGTGTCCATGAGGAGGAGGTCGGGGACTTTGGTCATCGACTTCCACAGCGGGGGCCGGCCCGACGACTATGAGGGCGAGTACCAGTGCTTTGCCAGAAATGACTACGGAACGGCCCTTTCCAGCAAAATCCACCTCCAGGTTTCCAGTGAGTGATTCCTGGGGTCGCGGGAGGTTTTGGGGGGGGAAATATCCAGTGCTCAAACGGCTCCAGGTGAGTCCAGGAGAGAGGGGATGGAGTGGGGTTGTGACCGGAGCCGATGGGGAATTGCTCGGGATGGGTTTGAGGGATGGAATTGAGGATATGAATTTAAGGGTGTGGATTTTAGGGACAGATTCGATGGATGAATTTTGGGGTATGGATTTGAGGGATGGATTTGAGGATATGAATTTACAGATGTGGATCTCAGGGATGGATTTGATGGATAAATTTAAGGGGATGGATTTGAGGGATGGATTTAACAGCAAGGATTTGAGGATATGAATTAAGGGATGGAATTGAGGGGATGGATTTGAGGATATGAATTTTAGGGTGTGGATTTCAGGGACGGATTTGATGGATGAATTTTGGGGTATGGATTTGAGGGATAGATTTGAGGATATGAATTTACAGATGTGGATCTNCGGTTGGTTCCGTCAGTTTGGGGTTGTTTCTGCTAGTTTGGGTAGTTTCTGTTAGTTTAGGGCACTTTTTGTCACTTTAGGGTTGGTCCTGATAGTTTAGGGCACCTTCCACTAGTTTAGGGTACTTTCTGCTCGTTTAGGATAGGTTTTAGTAGTTTAGGGTCATTACTTCTAATTTAGGGTGCTTTCTGCCAGTTTAGGATAGTTTGTAGTAGTTTAAGGTAGTTTCTGCTAATTTAGGATCATGGCTGATAATTTAGGGTCATTACTGCCAGTTTAGGGTCATTACTGCTAGTTTAGGGTCACTAGTGCTAGTTTAGGGCAGTTTCTGCCTGGTTTAGGGTATTTTCTGCAAGTTTAGGGTAGTGGCTGTCAGTTTAGGGTCGTTTCTGCTAGATTAGGGTTTTTTATAGTAGATTAGGGTCGCTCGTGCTAGTTTAGGATCACGGCTGCTGGTTTAGGATCATTACTTCTAATTTAGGGTCGTTCCTGCTAATTTAGGGTCGTTCCTGCTAATTTAGGGCCCTTCCCCCTCCCACACCCCGTCCCTCCCTCACCTCTGCCATTCCCGCCTCCCATAAATCCCTCCTCCCGCTGAATTCCCGCCGTTGTCC
>VZTZ01012600.1:12456-55921 GCA_013400955.1 Drymodes brunneopygia
GGATTTGATGGATGAATTTTGGGGTATGGATTTGAGGGATAGATTTGAGGATATGAATTTACAGATGTGGATCTCAGGGATGGATTTGATGGATAAATTTAAGGGGATGGATTTGAGGGATGGATTTAACAGCAAGGATTTGAGGATATGAATTAAGGGATGGAATTGAGGGGATGGATTTGAGGATATGAATTTTAGGGTGTGGATTTCAGGGATGGATTTGATGGATGAATTTTGGGGTATGGATTTGAGGGATGGAATTGAGGATATGAATTTAAGGGTGTGGATCTCAGGGATGGATTTGATGGATAAATTTAAGGGGATGGATTTCAGGGATGGATTTAACGGCAAGGATTTGAGGATATGAATTAAGGGATGAAGTCGAGTGTGTGGATTTCAGGGTGTGGATTTGAGGGTATCAATTTGAAGGTCACGATTTCAGGGCATGGATTTAAAGGTTTGGATTTGAGGGATGGATCTGCACACACCCAGACAAATTTCACACCAAAACCAGGCCGGATCCTGCGGGAATCGCTCCGCAGGAATCCTTCCCTCCTTTCCTCACTTTCCTTTGCAGAGTCCCCACTGTGGCCCAAGGAGAAGGTGGACGTGATCGAGGTGGACGAGGGGGCCCCGCTGAGCCTGCAGTGCAATCCTCCCCCCGGCCTCCCGGAGCCCGTCATCTTCTGGATGAGCAGCTGTGAGTCGGGAGCGCCTTTCCCACCAGGAATCCTGGGAATGGCGGCTCCGTCGCCTACGGGGTCCAAAATAACCCTGGGCGGGGTTGTTGCTGATCGTTTGNGCCCTTCCCCCTCCCACACCCCGTCCCTCCCTCACCTCTGCCATTCCCGCCTCCCATAAATCCCTCCTCCCGCTGAATTCCCGCCGTTGTCCCGCAGCCATGGAGCCGATCCCGCAGGACAAGCGCGTGTCCCAGGGCCACAACGGGGACCTTTACTTCTCCAACGTCCTGGCCCAGGACGCGCTGACCGACTACAGCTGCAACGCCCGCTTCCACTTCACCCACACCATCCAGCAGAAGAACCCCTACACCCTCAAGGTCAAAACCAGTAAGTGCCTCACTGGGCGACCAGTTTGGACTCTATCCCGTAGGATTTTCCGGTTGGGAATGCTGCAAGGGAAGAGAGGCTCCTGTGGATGGGTTTGGGTGGGGAGTGGTGGTTTTGGGGTGGGTGGGGTCGTAGCTTCCTGGTTTTAGGGTTGGAGAGGTGGTTTGATGTAGGAATTGTGAATTCTGTGTGTTTGGGATCAAACTGGGAGTGTTTCATAGATGGGACATTCCCACCGTCTCCAGGGAAATGCAGGAATCGCCAATTCCACACGCTTGGGATAAAACAGGGAATGTTTTGACAGAGATGTGACATTCCCATCATCTTCAGGGAAATGTAAAATATCCAGAGGTAATTTGGCACAGGAATCACCAATTCCGTGTGTTTGGGACAAAACTGGGAACATTTCCACACAAATGGAGGATTCCCATCATCTTCAGGGAAATGTAAAATATCCAGAGGTAATTTGGCACAGGAATCACCAATTCCGTGTGTTTGGGACAAAACTGGGAACATTTCCACACAAATGGAGGATTCCCATCATCTTCAGGGAAATGTAAAATATCCAGAGGTAATTTGGCACAGGAATCACCAATTCCGTGTGTTTGGGACAAAACTGGGAACGTTTCCACATTCCCACCACATTCAGGGAATTCTAAAATATCCAGGGATCGTTCCCTACTTTGGAAAGATGGAATTGGCCGTGGTTTGCTCCATGTTCCGGTGCTGCATGAGGGGATTGGATGTGGGAAAACGGGTGTGGAATGTGGCTGTGGATATTCCTGGGATTTCTTTGCTCCAGGAGGTGCCCCCAGGAGGGTTGGAGCCTCTGGAATCCTTTGGGAGCCTCTGGAATCCAGTGGGACACTCAGGATGGGCGTCCCCAGCTGTCCCCACCGAGCATTGATGAGGGGACATGAGGGGCTGTCCCTGGAGCCTTCCTGTGGCCTCCGGGCTCTTCCAGGGCAGGTTCTTCTCCAGGAATGAGAATTCCTGAAGGAAAAGGAATTCCTGGTGCACTGGGGTGACTCTGGAAGAAAGAACGGGCCCAGTTTGAGGGACACAAGGACCCTGAGCTGTCACAGGGGCCAGAGGTGACAAAACCCTCCATGAGCACCAACCATCACTGGGCAGGAGCTTCCACCCATTCCCAAAATTCCCAGTAAAATCCAACTGGGAGGTGCTGGCTGTTTTTTGGGAAACACCAGGCACTCCTGAATCCTGGTGGGAGGAATTTAATTTGATTTCTCGGCAGCTTGAATGAACAGAAATGTGATGAAAGGGTCCTGGGAGTGATGAGTTTTCCACCCTGGTGTAGCAGCTCCTCCTCAGTGCAAAGCTGGAGTTGGGAATCAGGGATTCAAATCATTCCAAAGGGTTCTTTTCTGGGAATGTGGGCATTTTGGATATTATTTGTAAATTCTGGACATTATTTGTGAATTCTGGATATTATTTGTGAATTCTGGACATTATTTGTGAATTCTGGATATTTGTCTGTTTGTGGAGCTGAGCAAAGAAAATCCTAGTGTTTATTTTTGGGAAAAATCCCGGCAAACAAAGATCTGTGGGGTTTGGAGCCTCCAAGGGCTCCATCCCGATGGATTTATCCAGCTCTGGATGAAATCCTGGCAGATTTTCATGGATTTGAGCTCCCTCCCTGCTCCCCTCAGGAGGCCCCAAATCCCTTCACTCCCAGACCTTGGAAAATCAAATCCTCTTCCAGTTTTCCTTGGGAAACAACTGCTGTAGGATCAGAGGCAAATTCCACCCCTGGAGCCTCCCAGACTCCATAAAAAATTCCAGAACTGAGGTTTTAATTTCCCATACAAAAAATTCATCATCCATAAAGTGTTGGACGGTGATGAGATCAGATTAGTCCCATTTTTCTTGGATCATCTCAGCCTTAATCCCTGAGTTTGGCTCCTTCAAAAATTATTCCCCAGCTCCTGCAAAATCATGGAATGGGGTGCAGGAGGAAAATGGGAAGGCTCCAGGGAGGGGTCACCTTTCCCTGAGGGAATTTGAGGGATTTATCCTGGTTTGGGGCGGTTTTGGGGCATTTTCTGGGCTCTTTTAACCCCTGGCAGGGACACAGAGATTTAAGGCTCCAAAGGCTTGGGAATGTGGCAGTGTCAGGATATTCCCAGGCTCCAAATCCCGGGATTTGGGATCCTGGGGAGGGCAGGGCAGGATGAGAAATCCCCATTTCCCAGAGCATGAGGGATTCTCTTCATTTTTCATAGGAATTAGGGGTCAATAAACACCTTAGTGAGGAGCTGGACACAATCTCCATGAAAAAACTTGAAATTAAATTGGGATTAACTTGGAATTAAATTGGGATTTTACAGCAGGTTGTGCTCTTTAAATATTATTATTATTATTATTATTATTATTACTATTACTATTATTATTAATAATAATAACTTTTAAGAGCATAGCCTGCTGTAAAATTATTGTTATTATTATCATTATTATCATTATTTCATCTCCTCCTCATCATTATCCAGCTATGTCCATCCCATGGGAAAAAGCAGCTGGAATATGGAATTTTTGCGGCCAAAAAATAGAGAAAAAAAAACCATTTCCACCTCCAAATGGCCCCAATTTTTGGTTTTTCCCGAAGATTCCAAAGTGAAAAACATTCCAAGGAAATATTTACACCACAATTCCCGCACTTTTAGCTCTTCCCACCCCTTGGAGAAGGAATTCAGCCCCTTTCCTGCTGTACCTGGCTGTGTTTGTCCCGGAAGGTGCCGCGCTCCGAGAGCTTTTGGATCCCTGCTCCTGCCTTGTCCTGTCCTTGCTGGTTTTGGGATATCCCCGTGTCCCCCATCCTGGCTGTTTTTTGGGAATTCCCTGTGTCCCCTGCCCTGTCCCATCCATGATGTTTTTTGGGATGTCCCCAGCCCTGTCCTGTCCTTGGTGGTTTTTGGGACGTCCCCATGTCCCCCATCCTGGCTGGTTTTTGGAATGTCCCTGTGTCCCCTGCCCTGTCTTGTCTTGGCTGTTTTTTAGGATGTCCCCGTGTCCCCCATCCTGGTTGTCTTTTTGGGAATTCCCTGTATCCCCTGCCCTGTCCCATCCCTGCTGGTTTTTGGAATTCCCCATGATCCCTGTTCTTGTTGGTTTTTGGGAATTCCTTGTGTCCCCTGCCTTGTTCTGTCCTTGCTGTTTTTTGGGAATTCTTTGTGTCCCCCATTCTTTCTCGTTTTTGGGATGTCCCTGTGTCCCCCATCCTTGCTCTTTTTTGGGATGTCCCCATGTCCCCAGTCCTGGCTGGTTTTTGGGATGTCCCCATGTCACCAGTCCTGGCTGGTTTTTGGGATGTCCCCGTGTCCCCACTCCTGGTTGTTTTTTGGGATATCCCCACGTCCCCAGTCCTGGCTGGTTTTTGGGATGTCCCTGTGTCCCCAGTCCTGGCTGTTTTTTGGGATGTCCCCGTGTCCCTTTCCCGTGCTGTCCCCGCTGCTCACGGTGTTTTGTTTAATTGCAGAGAAGTCCCATAACGAAACGTCTTTAGGAAATTCCCCCGCCATGTACCGCGGTGAGTCCACGCTGGCTTTGGGAGTCCCGGCTTAACCCAGCCCTGCCTAACCCTACTGACTCCGTTCCTTGCCCGCGTCCCCTTTGCTGTCGCCGTGTCCCTGTTGTGGCCTCAGCTTTGCCAAAATTTATGGGCACAAATCCATCCAAGCGACCACAAAACCCCAAAAAGTTCTCCCCTTTCTGCTGAACGCGGTTTAAGCGAGTTAAGCCCGGCTTGGGAGGTTTGGGGTTTATAGGATCTGCCCTGGTAGGCTGAGCTGAGTTTGGTCTCTCCTGTCCTGTCCTCAGCAAAGCTCAGGATTTACAAATCAGATCCTCATCCCTCTTTTCTGTGTCTCCAGAAGAAGCATCTGCAGAGGGAGCATTCCTGGTATTTCCAGCTGAACTCAGGAATGGATAAAAAGAGGGGGAAAAAAGAGGAATATTTGGGTTTTCCTGAAATCTGGGTGATTTCTGTGCAGGGAGCTTGAACATGTGCGGGATGATTCCACAGGATCCTGCCCTTTGTCTGGGCAGGAAAATTCCTCTGGATTCTGTGCCTGCTGGGAGAATCCCATCCCCAAATCCTAAATCTGGGCAGGAAATTCCCTCTGGATTCTGTGCCTGCTGGGAGAATCCCATCCCCAAATCCTAAATCTGGGCAGGAAATTCCCTCTGGATTCTGTGCCTGCTGGGAGAAGCCCATCCCAAAATCCCAAATGATCTTTCAGGCACAAAAATATCAGGATGGCTGCCCTGGGAATGGGTTGGAATTCTCAGGGATGTGTTGGGATAACGAGGGCAGCCATGAGGGATTTTAGGGAGTGGGAGATGGTTTGGGAGCACAGGGATTTCTGGGAATGTCACCACCTCTCCAAAGCCACCACAGATTCCAACTGATCCCAAATCTGGAGCTGTCCCAGACAGGATTCACTTCCTGCTCTTCTTGTTGCTTTTGGGGCCGGGGTTGTGCAGAGTCAGCCCCGGGAATGTCCCTCGCTGTCCCCAGCGTGTCCTGGAGCGAAATCCCTGCCAAAGCTGGAGCTTCCTCAGAGCCTGGCACAGCCCAGGGCACAATTCCCATCCCACGGGGATTTCTGGGGACAAGGAGGGCGTTTGCCAGCTGGGAGCAGGGAGAGCTGGAGTGAGGGAAGAGCGGGATGTGCCAGGCCAGGGCACGGCCAAGGGATTTGGGATGCTGGCATTGGGAACAGGAGGGTTTGGAAGACGCTGAGGAGCTGGGAAAGGCTCCATGGTGGAATCGGCTCTGGAATGAGCTGGAGAGGCTGGAAATACTTGGAAAAATGGCTGGGAAAAGGGATCGTCAGCAAAATCAGCTCTGGTGGGAGCAGCAAATCCACCTGGAGGGGACAGGACAAGAAATGGGACAGGGACAAAGGGAATTCCGGTGGAGAGTTATCCCAGGTTTCTGGATTTCCCGCTGGATGTCTTTGTTCAGGGAAAAGGGATGCTGAAGAGTCGCTCCATCAGGAAAATGGGATTTTATCCACACAATCCCATGGATTCCTGTTCCTCTGTTTCATGGGTGCACAGGAGAAACTCCCTGCTGTTTGTGTTGGAACATTCCATGGAAAACTTCCCAGCTCCAGAGGACTTGGATCCCCCTCTGCCACCCCTGTCCAGACCTGGAGTCCAATCCAGCCCTTAATTAACTCAATAATTAATGAGCTGGGGATAAAAATTCTTATCCTCAGTGTTTTCCTTGTTGCTGCACTGGGTTCCTTCCTGGAATGACGCGGCTGGGAATGCTGGAGGCTTTGGAATGTGGAGAGGGACGTAAATCCCAAGGATTTGAGGTTTTGAGGGAATTTGGGGCTCTTGGCTCTTTTTCCTTGGGGTGCTGATCCCAATGATCCCGGCTCAGCTCCGGAGGCAGCTGGGAAAGGACTCTGGAAGGCTGAGAATCCCATTCCCAGGATGTTCCTGAGCTTGGGAATGCAGGATCTGCTGGTGGGGACGTGGAGCACAGGAGATTTGTGGGACATTTGTCCCAAATTCCTTTCAAATGCTGGGATAACCCCGGGAATTGTCACCCACCCCTTGTCCCCAGGGCTCGGAGCGATGATTCCCTGAATTCTGTGGGCAAACCGGCTGCAATATCAGGGAAAATGATCCAAAAGGATAACTGGAATATTTAATTAGCAGAATTTCCCCTTTTTTTTTTCTTTTTAATGGAATCAAAACCCTGTTTTGTTCCTTTTCCTCTCTTTTTTTTTTTGGCAAACCTGAGGCTGTTTGAGCCTGGTTGTGCCGGGGCCTGAGCAGCTGGGATGTGTCAGGATGGACACATTCCCGGAAAACAGAGCTGATGGAGGAATTTTGAATGGGAAAGGGGCAGCTGGCAGCTTTGGGATGAGAATTGGATATTTCTGGGATGATCCCAGTTCAGAGTTTCACAAATCTTGGGAGCAGAGTCTATTTTTGAGCCGAAATAAACAGCCCCAGGATTTATTTTTCCAGCTCGGATCCACCCAGAGGGATGAGGGAAACCTTGACACTTCCAGCTGGAGCTTCCCCACGCTCAGAGCCTCTGGTTCTGAGGGAATTTCTGGCTGTTCCCCTTTAGAAACAGCAGAAAATATTTATTATTTATTAACCTCTATTATTTATTAATTATGATTTATTAATGGTGCTGCACTGAGGCAAAAATCAGCTTTTTCTCTGTGCTGTCCTGAGGTTCATTAAAGCCAGGAGGGTACTAATTAATTTTCCTGATTTTTAATTGCCATCATTAATACGGGCTTGTAAAATCTGGCTTGCTCTGCTCAGTGTTTCCAGTTATCCCACAGGATCCGGAGTGGGAATAAATCCTGATCAAAGCCGATCTCGGCTGATAAAATAATTAATTCCCACTTTTCTGATTCGATGGGAGAAGCTCCTGTGTGTGGTGGAGGTTTGGGAGCTCTGCCCCAGGATGGGCTGGGCTGCTTTGGCCAGGAATGAGACTTTCTCCGGGAGCTGGGATGCAGACAGACCCGGAGAACCGGGATCTTGGGGATAAAGTTGGGATTTTCCTGCCCTGGTAATCCATTAATCCATAACTGACTAACCGGGAGCGCACGCGGAGCCCGTGGGAGCGGTGGGATGTGGGTGTGGAATCCATTCCAGGAATTCCATGGATGAAACCTGGGGCTGGGATTTCCTTCCCTAAAGTGGGAATTCCACGAAAAGCCCCCATTCTCCCTCCACTCCTCTTTCCCCTGTCGCAGCTCTGGAAGTTTCCCAAAATTCCCAAAATCCATTCATTGAGCCAAGGAAATTTTGGAGCAGCAGAAGCTGCATCCCAAATCCTGCTAGGGCACCGGGATGGTTTCTCCCCATGGATCACTCTGGGATTTTTTGTGTCCCTGTGCCCATCCCATCCTTTTCCTAATCCCATAACTTCCATCCCCACTACTGCTGCTTTCCTGCCCATCTCATCCCATTTTGTCCTCACTCATCCAGATCATCCAGATCTAGGTCATGGTTTCCACTTCTTAATGGAATTTTTTCCATGAATAATTAAATTTTTCCCCCTGCAAAGAGG
Source organism: Drymodes brunneopygia (assembly GCA_013400955.1). Taxonomy (NCBI): domain Eukaryota; kingdom Metazoa; phylum Chordata; class Aves; order Passeriformes; family Petroicidae; genus Drymodes; species Drymodes brunneopygia. Next base: position 20,599 of record VZTZ01012600.1, read on the forward strand.
CCTTTTCTGTGTGTGGATCCGTAGGGAATTGTCTTGTGTCTTCCCTTTGTTTTTTTCCCACTGAACTTCCCTGTCCAGCCCTAAATGGGTCATTTTGGTGGCTGAGCTGTCCCTTTCCAAGGGGAACTGTCCTTCCAGGCCTCCAGGAAAGCTGGAAAACCTCCTTGGTGCTGCTGGAGCCCTGCGGATGCTCCGAATCCCGGAGATTTCTGTGGAAAAGCAACTCAGGGTCTGAATGAACTCTTCCCATGCCCATTTTTCCCGTTGTCCTTCATTATGTGTTACATCCATCAATATTTCCCAATTCCATCTGATTCCAGCCCGTTTTCCAGAGGCAGGGATGGCAGGAAAAGCAGGAACTGATGGAATGGGGACCATCCCCAAGGCTCAGCTCGCTCTGCTGCTCCTTCTCCTCCCTGCCCACCAAACTTTCTCTCCCTCCCCATTTTTTTCCAATCCCAAATTCAATTGGAGCCCTCCTTTCTTTTCCAGGCTCATTCCTGGGTGAGTTCAGAATCCCGGGATGGCTGGGGGGAGGTGACACTTTCTGGGAATTCCTTGAGACTTTTAAAAGCCCCGTGTTTTGTTTTCTTTGTTTTTCTTTTTGGTTTTTTGTTTTGTTTTGTTTCGTTTTTCCTTCTCTCCCACTGATTCCAGCCCGAGGGATCACGGAAACCACTCCCAGCTTCATGTATCCCTACGGAACTTCCAGCAGCCAGATGGTGCTCCGAGGAGTGGACCTTCTGCTGGAATGCATCGCCTCCGGAGTGTACGTACCAGGGAGAGGGTGATTCCCAGCTTTTCCTGGCAATTCCTAGCGGAATCAGGGCGTGGAATCACTCCTGGAATGGGAAAAAAGGGATCATTCCCTCCTTTTTCGTTGTTAACGATGCTCCCGTAACCTGCTTGATGAGCAAACAGAAGAGCTGAGGTTTCCGGGTGTTTTCAGATCCTTGTCCAAGGATAATTCCCCACTGGTTTGTCCCAAAGTTTGGGAATTTCCTAGGAGCTCCTCACTACGCCGTGGGGGAGGACATTTGTGTCCCCCAGAAGTGTCCTGGGCTCGTGGTCCTGCCCACACCATCAGAGCGTGGTCAGGTATAGCTCACTGGGTTCCTCTCTCCAGCCCAGCTAATCAGACAGGTTCCCGCTGGCTATATTTCCAGGAGTGCCCCTGTCCTAAGGCACTCTGGCAGCGTCCCATGGACACTCAGCCAGAGGATCTGCAGCCTGCGTTGTGGTGCAGGAGCTAAGGACCGGTTAGCTATCAGCTGAAGTAGAAAGACGAGAGGGCCCTTGGTTTACCTTGTATCTGCGTAGCTTTATTGCCAGATGCTCTTCACAGGGGGAAGGCAGGGACCAAGAGGGAGAGCAGGGGTCAGACACCCACATAAGAGTTATTTCACATGACCNCCCTTGGTTTACCTTGGATCTGCGTAGCTTTATTGCCAGATGCTCTTCACAGGGGGAAGGCAGGGACCAAAGGGGTGAGCGGGGGTCAGACACCCACATAAGAGTTATTCCACAGGACCAATCACCAGGGGTGTTGGGGGAGTTTAGGGAAGGACCAAGGCTACCTGGTCCTATGGGATCGAGAGGAGTAGGGGCCCAGGAGATAACAGGGGATAGTACAAAGGCCTTGGGGGGAGGGAGGAAATGATGGACACTCCAGATGGCTACTCTGGAATTTCCTGGGTTAGACCATGGTGATTTCACTTTCCCGAGGGAGCTTGGCTCCCTTGGAGGGCCTCCACCAGTTATCTTTTTCTTCTTCTGTGCCCTCTCCCCCCGAGGTTTCCAAGGAAACCTCCACGGCAGCTACAGTCAGGGATGGGTTTTGAGAGCCCTTCCACTCCAAACCAATCCAGAATTCCATGATCCTGCATTCCCAGGAGGATCAGGAGGAGAACATGGCTCCTGACCAGCTGGGAATGCTCAGGGCCATGGGTCAGGGCTGGTGGTGGAAAGGAGGGTGGTGGGAACAAGGGTGACCCAGCACTTGGATCAGAGCTTTCCCCTGGGTTTGAGGGTTCCCAGGATGGGAATTTTGCTGTTACTTAGGAATAACAACTCTTTACTTGGGAGTCATCCCCTTGCCTTTGGGAAAGCTCTGATCTGCTCCCCTCTCCTCAGACCAGCACCGGACATCAAGTGGTTCAAGAAAGGGGGAGAGCTCCCGGTGGGCAAAACCAAGCTGGAGAACTTCAACAAGGCCCTGCGCATCTCCAATGTGTCGGAGGAGGACTCCGGGGAATATTTCTGCCTGGCCTCCAACAAGATGGGCAGCATCCGCCACACGATCTCGGTGAGAGTGAAGGGTACGTCACCTTTACCTTCCCTCTTGGGGACCTGCCCGCCCGGAGCCGGGAGGGGACGTTCATGGAATGCTGGGAGGGACAGTGGGGCCCTTCCCTGGGGGGTGGGTCTGTGCTGCATCCGTGTTCTTCAGGGAATTGTGGAATGGGTTGGGTTGAGTTGGGTTGCGTTGGGTTGGGTTGCATTGGGTTGCGTTGGGTTGGGTTGCATTGGGTTGCGTTGGGTTGGGTTGCATTGGGTTGCGTTGGGTTGGGTTGCATTGGGTTGCGTTGGGTTGGGTTGGGTTGAGTTGGGTTGCGTTGGGTTGGAAGGACCCAGTTCCATCCCCTGCCATGGGCAGGGACACATTCCATGATCCCAGGTTGCTCCAAACCCCATCCAACCCAGTCTTGGACACTTCCAGGTGGAAGTGGGGAAACCACAGATTCTTTGAGAATTCTAGCCCAGACCCTCCCCACGCTCCCAGGGAAGGGTTTATTCCCAATATCCCGTCCAAACCAGCACAGGGAATCCTGGAATGGTTTGGGTTGGGAGGCATCATCCAATCCCATGGGCAGGGACACTTTCCAGTATCCCAGGGTGCCATTTTATCCATTTTATCCATTTTATCCATTTTATCCATTTTATTCCTTTTGTCCATTTTATCCACTATCTGACCTGGCCTTGGACACTCCCAGGGATGGAGCAGCCACAGATTCTCTGGGAATTCCATCCCAGTCCCACCCCACCCTCCCAAGGGATGATTCCTTCCCAATATCCTATCGAAATCCTCCCTTTTTCATTTTAAACCTTGTCCAAACGTCCCCAAAAGCAGTGAGAGATGGGATCCCACTGACAGAAATGGTGGTGGGTTTGCGTGGCCAAGGAGAGGGAAAGGGTCCTCCCCACCTTCATCAAATTCTGGGAAACCTGCTCGGTGTTCCCATTGTCCTCCTCCCCCAGGGAGCGTTGGAAGGGGGATTTCAGGGGTGGTGCTGCTGTCCCTGTGTCACCGGGGCGGGGCTGTTTTCCAGCTGCTCCCTACTGGCTGGATGAGCCGGAGAACCTGATCCTGGCTCCCGGTGAGGACGGCAGGCTCGTGTGCCGGGCCAACGGCAACCCCAAACCCCAAATCCAGTGGCTGGTGAACGGAGAGCCCATTGAATGTGAGTGACTAGACATCCTTCTCCAAAATCCCAGCCAAAACCCCAGCCAAAATCCCAACCAAGATTCTCATGGCTGAGCATGAGCAAGAGTTGTTTTCTTCACCAAAATCCCACCAAAATCCCAGCCAAGGATCTCCTGGCTGAGCACAAACCAAAGTTGTTTCCTTCACCAAAATCCCACCAAATTCCCAATGAAGAATCTCATGCCTGAGCACAAGCCAGAGCTGTTTCCTTCTCCAAAATCCCAGCCCAAATCCCAGCCCAAGTCCCAGTCAAGGATCCCAGAGCTTCTGGTGGAGTCCAACACCCACACAGGCTCCACAAGAACCCCCAGCTTGTCTGGGATGTGCCCAGTTCACCCAGTGGCTCCCAGCTGTGGCTGAGGAGCTCACACACCATCACCGGGTTTGAACTGGGCTGAGCTGGGAAGGTGCTCCATGATATTATGGGGTGGATTTTCATTTGGAATCAAATCGAATTGAAGGAGTTGTCCCTGTTTTGAAGCGTCTCCCCCCAACCCGAGCCGGGAGGTGTCCGGGGACACCATCGTGTTCCGGGACACGCAGATCGGCAGCAGCGCCGTGTACCAGTGCAACGCGTCCAACGAGCACGGCTACCTGCTGGCCAACGCCTTCGTCAGCGTCCTGGGTGAGTCTGCGGGAGTGGGAGCATCCAAACCTCAAATTTCCATGGAATCCAAGGATGGGTTGGGTTGGAAAGGACCTTAAAGCTCAGCTCAAAGCTCATCTCAAAAGGCTGGATGTGCCATGGTTGAGTTGACAAAGTGGTGTCGGATCATAGGTTGGATTAGATGATCCTAAAGGTCTTTTCCAACCTTATAGGAAACCTTTTCCAACCTTTTTCCAATCTGGTTGATTCTGGGATTTGTCCATAATTTCATCCCCTTGCCATGGATGGGGCATGGAACCTTCCACAATCCCAGGTTGCTCCAAGCCCCATCCAGCCTGTCCTTGGACACTTCCAGCCACGGATTCTCTCGGAATTCCATCCCAGCCCTTCCCCACCCTCCCAGGGAGGAATTCCTTCCCAATATCCCATCAAAACTCTCCTATTTTAGTTTAAAAACATTCCCCTTTATCCTATTACTGTATTCCTGTGTAAAAGTCCCCTTCCCTGGTTTTTCCAAGCCCCCTTTCCCCTGCAAAAGTTTTCCATGGGTTTTCCCCTTTGCTGCTCTGAGGGAATGCACAAAGGCACCCAGGCTTTGGAGCAGGAATCCAACCAGGATTCAAACCAGGCAAAGGCTGAGCAAATCCAGGGATATGAGGCCAGGAGGAGAGGGAAGGGGAGGTGAGCGGGAATGGAGAAGCTCTGGCAGGTTTTGAAAGTGTCAGTAGGAAAAGTTAACCAGAAAAAAAAATGGGGAAAAGGCTGGAAAACAGCAGCAGAATCCATTTCTTCTCCTTCTCCATGGCTGGAATTTTGTCTGTCGGCAGATGTTTCCCCCCGGATCCTGGCGCCCCGGAACCAGCTGATCAGAGTGATCCAGAACAACAGGACCCGCCTGGATTGTCCCTTTTTCGGGTCCCCCATCCCCACCCTGCGCTGGTAAGAGCCGAGGGGTGGGAAAGGCGGGGGGGGTTCCTGCTTTTCCTTCCCTTCCAACAGCACTTTGTGGTGTTGGGAGGTTTAAGAACGGCCAGGGGAACACACTGGATGGAGGCAACTACAAAGCCCATGAGAACGGGAGCTTGGAGATGTTCATGGCACGGAAGGAGGACCAAGGAATCTACACCTGCGTGGCCACCAACATCCTGGGCAAGGCTGAGGCCCAGGTCCGCCTGGAGGTCAAAGGTAGGGGCACGGAGGGGCCAAAATCTTGGGTTTTCTGGAGTTTATAGCTAAAAGAGTTTAGGCTAAAATCTTGGGTTTTCTGGAAGGTGCAGCAGAAATAGTTGAGGTCAAATTCTTGAATTTTTGGGGTTGTGAGGGGTCCCGAGGAGTTCAGGGTGTGACCCTTTGTGACCCCATACAGACCCCACCAAAATCTTGAGGGGACCTGAGGAATTTGGGGTGGGACCCCAATTTTGTTTGTAACCCCGTGCAGACCCCACCAGGGTTGTGAGGGATCTCCAGGAGTTTGGGACACAAACGTTGACCTCATGCAGACCCCACCAGGGTTCTGAGGGGTCCCAAGGAGTTTGGGATGTCACCCTTTGTTTGTGACCCCATACAGACCCCACCAGGACTGTGAGGGGTCCCAAGGAGTTTGGGATGTCACCCTTTGTTTGTGACCCCGTACAGACCCCACCNCGTGATCCTTTGTTGGTGACCCCATACAGACCCCACCAGGATTGTGAGGGGTCCTGAGGAGTTTGGGACGTGACCTTTTGTTTGTGACCCCGTACAGACCCCACCAGGATCGTGAGGGATCCTGAGGAGTTTGGGACCTGACCCTTTGTTGGTGACTCCATACAGACCCCACCAGGATCGTCAGGGGTCCTGAGGAGTTTGGGATGTCACCCTTTCTTTGTGACCCCATACAGACCCCACCAGGATCGTGAGGGGTCCTGAGGAGTTTGGGACATGACCCTTTGTGACCCCGTACAGACCCCATCAGGATTGTGAGGGGTCCCGAGGAGTTTGGGATGTGACCCTTTTGTTTGTGACTCCATACAGACCCCACCAGGATCGTGAGGGGCCCTGAGGACCAGGTGGTCAAGAGGGGCACCATTCCCCGGCTGCACTGCCGCGTCAAGCACGACCCCACACTCCGGCTCATGGTCACCTGGCTCAAGGACGATGCTCCCCTGTACCTGGGAAACAGGTCTGTGACCAAAAAATTCCACAGATTTCTCTCCCAGGATTGTTGGATTTTTAGCAGAACATTCCGGAGTCCCTGGGGATAAATATTGAGTTCTCACCTAAGCAACATTTGATGGTTTTGACTCTTTTAATCTCACCTCCAGCAATTCCAGCTGATTTGTCAGTAAATCCAGGCTTTGCTGCAGGTTTTATTCCCGGATATTTTAGGACACCTTGATAAAACCTGCGAGTTCGTAACGAGCCGCTCGAAAATTAATGTTCCTCTGCTGTGGCTGGAGCAGCTTTAATTTCCTTTCTGCACCTGACTCCCCTTTCTTGGGAGGCAAGATCTGACCCCAGAGCACAAATCCGGGCTTGGCTGTTGTCCTAAAAATGTGATTATTCCCCAGATACACCTCAAAGCGCGTGATTCCTTAGGAAATGAGCTTTCCCAGAATAACCCAGCACATCCTTGGCTGATAAAACCTCCAGACCGGAGACGTTCTTCTGCTCTGGTTGAGTTTCCGACTCATTTTGTCAGGGAACATCCAGCCCTCAACACCGCTTCCTAAATACTTTGGGGCAGAGTTTTGGGATGTTGTTTCCTTGAAGGATGAAGAAGGAAGAGGATGGTCTGACGATCTTTGGCGTGACTGAGAAGGACCAGGGTGACTACACGTGCGTGGCCACCACAGAGCTGGACAAGGACTCGGCCAAGGCCTATCTCACCGTGCTGGGTAAAGCCCTCCTGACCCCACAGCTGAGTGCTTGGCTTTGAACGGGTCACCTCAACCTCGAGGTCAGGCAGGAAGAGGGGTCTGCTCTCCAGGATTGTCCCCTGGATGCTCAGGGAGGTGCTGGCAGAGCAGGGGTTCCGTTGTTGCAGAATTCGCTGCCTTGTCTGGGACAATGGCAGAAAAACGGTGCAAAAAAACCCATTTGGTATTGGAGGGCAAAAAATTAAGCGTAATTATTGTCCAAAATATCCTGAGGCGGATGTTGAAGCTCCATGAGAAAAGTCCTAAATTTGGGGGTGAATTTTGCGGGGTTTTGGGGTGCTGAGCAATGGGACTGGGGCTGATTCAGCTCACCCTGGCCCTGCGTGTCCCCCTCATGTGTCCCCTTTGCAGTAAGGGAGGGACAAACCTCACCCCATTCCCCATTTGTGCCACCACAAGCTCTGCTTGANATCTGTCCAGATTGTTCTTGAAGGAACTGATGCTTCCAGGTTGTACTTGAAGGAGCTGGAGCTCCAAATTCTGCCCAAGTTGTCCTTGAAGAATCTGAAGCTCCAGGTCCTCTCCAAGTTATTCTTGAAGGAGTTGATGCTTCCAGGTTGTCCTTGAAGGAGCTGAAGCTCCAAATCCTGTCCAAATTGTCCTTGAAGGATCTGGAGCTCCAAGTTCTGTCCAAGTTATCCTTGTAAACTCATTCGGATGGGTAGAAAGGTCCTGTGCCACCACATTTTGTGTCCCACAGTGGCAGTTCCTGAGTGCAGGAATCACTTTACCTGCTCTGGAAAGTGATGAGCTCCTAATGGGAGAAAAACCCCAGGACTGGGTTGAATCCCTTAATTTTTCCCTGGAATTTATTCCTTTCATTGCACGGGCTGGTTCTTGCGGTGAGATAAAGAAACCGGAATTGTGGCCAGGGAATTTCTATCAAATTTATATTTTCACGGAGATTTTGTGTCCTTTCCCTGCTGTTCGTTTGCATTTCTCTGTGTAAGGCCACAAATCCCCCTAAAACAGCTCCTGGTGCTTCCCCCACCAGTTTTTCTGGGAAAGGCAGGAATTTTCCTGGGAAACGCAGGAATTTTCCTGGGAAACGCAGGAATTTTCCTGGAAAGGCAGGATTTCCAGGCAAGGCACTGCCAGAAATGACCACATCTATATTTTAAAATCCCTCTGGTCCCCTGAAGAACTGCAGGATGTGGATTGTGCCCCAGAGCACGTCCTGCCACAGGGCTGGGAGAGGTGACGGGAACTGGGACTCACTGCTGGGACAATTCCAGCCTCATTTATCCCACTCCAACAGAACGACCCGACCGGCCCCGCGACTTGGAACTGACGGATCTGGCGGAGAGGAGCGTGCGGCTGACGTGGATCCCTGGCGACGACAACAACAGCCCCATCACAGGTCTGTCCCCTGTCCCCAGAATCCCTGTCCCGGTGATGGAAAACACCATCCAAACCCTTCACCCACCTCTGCCGCTCTTCCCCAGACTACGTCGTGCAGTTTGAGGAGGATCGCTTCCAGCCGGGAATATGGCACGACCATTCCAGGTATCCCGGGAGCGTCAACTCAGCCGTGCTGAGCCTCTCGCCGTACGTGAATTACCAGTTCCGCGTTATCGCCATCAACGACGTGGGCAGCAGCGTGCCCAGCCTGCCCTCCGAGCGATACCAGACCAACGGGGCACGTGAGTCCTTTCTTCCCGGTCTTTTTGTCCTTGGAATCCACCGCTCTGCATGGAGGTTCTTCCCTCAGTCCCAGGAATCAGTGGAATTTTCTGTAGGGAATTCTCTCTGCGGATGATGTCCTTCAGGGCAGCAAAACAGAGATTTGTGCAAAAGTCACTCGTTTATTGCAGGAAAACCAGGTTTTCCTTCTTTTCCTTAAAGGGAAGATTCCTAAAGGAATTCTTTCAGTGCTTTCATACTAAAGGAAGCTCAGAAATCTGTAGGAAAATCAGATTTGAGTGTAAATACTGTTAATTATTTTCCACTGTTAAAGCTGGTCGATTCTGTGGGGATGGCGAGGCCCTGACACAGATTATCCAAAGAAAATGTGGCTGCCCCACCCCTGGAATTGTCCCAGGCCAGGTTGGACGGGGCTTGGGGCAACCTGGAATAGGGGAAGATGTCCCACCCACTGGAACTGGGTGATTTTAAGATCCCTTCCGACCCAAATTCCTTAACAAAAGAACAAAACGAGCTCCAATCCACAACTGAGACTCGGGTCTTGAATTTTTCTGCCTAGTGCTTTGTCAGGGAATATTTGGGAAAATTCCACTCGAGGAATTCACAGGAATCTCAGCAGTTCTGCTGTGTTTCTTCCTTTACCCGTCCCAGAGAGATTTTTTGCAGGATCTGCTGGCATCTAGTGTTGGCTCCCAACAGCGCCCGCCGTGTTTCAGGCTCAGAGTTTTCAGACAGACTCTGATCCCTCCACAATGGTTTCCTTTCAAAGATTTAGGACATTTAGGGAACAAAAAAGAGCCTCCTAAATAAATGGCCTGGTTTTGCAGAGGACTGAGAGTCTCGCGTCCCATTAACCTGAATGGAGCTTCTGGAAAAATCAGGCCATTGACTTCTGCCTTGGAAGGGCTCTCGGCTTGCGGGGTTTTAACCACTTTGTGCTTGGTTTTTGACTTTGAAAATTTCTTTTATTTCTTTGGTTTTCGATGTGAATTTCAGGTCCTGAAATCAATCCAACAGGAGTTCAAGGGGCAGGGACCCAAAAAAACAACATGGAGATAACGTGGACCGTGAGTTCGTCTTGGATGACTTTTGGGATGGAGTTGTGGGATGAGGAGGAATGGGTTCAGAGTGCCAAAGGACAGGGTTGGATGGGATATTTGGAATAAATCTTTCTCTGGGAGGGTGGGGAGGGGCTGGGATGGAATTCCCAGAGAATCCGTGGCTGCCCCATCCCTGGAGTGTCCCAGGCCAGGTTGGAGCACCCTGGGATGGTGGAAATGTCTCTGCTCATGGCAGGGGTGGGATGGGATGGGATTTCAGGTCCCTTCCAACCCAAACCATTCCATTATGAAATTAAAAGCAGGAAGTACAAGAAAGGCCATTTTTAGTGCTGTGATAAGAAGAATAATTTCAAAAATTAAAAATAAAATAAGTCAAAGATGTGACACCCAAAGATACCAGATTCCAGGTCAAGGTTAGGATTCCTTGAGCAGCTCTGAGGATTTATGGAGCAGCTCCTGCTTTGCTCCCTGCACCAGCAGGTGTCAGCCACAAATCAGGGATGAGAGGAAAGGAGGGCTGGAACGGCAGCGGGAATGGAGATTGGAATATGGGGATAATGGATATGGAATATTTATTGTGTAATTCTGTATTATGCATGTATTTGATTTATTTTTTATAATATATGGATAAGGAATATGGGCTAGTGGAAGTGTCCCTGCCCATGGAAAGGGCTTGGAATTTAAATCCCTTTCAACCCAAATCATTCCAGGAATAAAATCCTGGATTCTGTGAATAAAATTTCCTGGTCCTGCCATGACTCTGAAGGGCAAGAACTCCTTCTGCTTCTCCTTGGGAACAAAACCTTGCCCTCCTTTGAGATTTGCTGATGGAGCCTGAAATGAAACCCCACCGCTGAGCGGAACTTTTTTGGATCTCCACAGCGGAGAAATCCGATTGTTTCTTTGCTCTCCTTCTCACTTTCCCTTCTCTGTTTCGCTCCACCGAAGCCTCTGAATGCAACTCAGGCTTATGGGCCCAACCTCAGGTACATCGTGCGGTGGCGGCGGCGGGAGCCGCGCGGGAGCTGGTACAACGAGACCGTGCGCGGCGCGCGGCACGTGGTGTGGAACACGCCCATCTACGTCCCCTATGAGATCAAGGTGCAGGCCGAGAACGACTTCGGCAGAGCCCCGGAGCCCGACACCTACATCGGATATTCCGGGGAGGATTGTGAGTATTCCCTCAGACGGAGCTGTAGAAAGGAGGTAAAATCCCAGCCGGATCGACAGCAAGTTGACCAAATTCTGATTAAAGATAAGGAAATGAGGTGTTTTTGTGGAATTTTGGGGTCCAATTTTGGGGCAGATGAGGCAGGAAAGGGTTGGATGTGCTGCTGGAGCAGGAGGTGAGCCAGACCCTTCCCTACATCAGGAATTCCTGCTTTTAGCTGCATCAGGAATGTTCTCCCGGTGGCTGGAGGAGTGAAATTGGATTTAATTTTTTTCCCATGGAAGAGGACGGGGCTGTTGCTTATGGGATTTATGATGGGAAAAGCATGGCAGGGGGTGTCCATCTGTCCAGCTGTCCATCTGTCCAAGCTCCAGGGTCACTTCAGGTTCCTAACCACCACTCTGCTTTATCCCCGCCCACCCAGATCCCAAGGCTGCGCCCACGGATGTCAGGATCAGAGTCTTAAACAGCACTGCCATAGCTCTGTCCTGGACCCGGGTGCACCTGGACACCATCCAGGGACAGCTCAAGGAGTACAGAGTGAGCAAATCCCAAACTCCCGAATCCCAGCACTGACCGTTAACCCAGCTAAACCTCCTGAAATTCCCAGCTGGATGGAGCTGCTGGATGTGGGGATGACAAAAAACTTTCCTGTGGCCTTTGGATTTGGGGCAGCACCAAGAATTTCCTCTTTGGGGTATCAGGATGGGGGTGGGCACTTCTCCTGCTGCTTCCTCCAGGCCTGGCTGCAGGATTTGGGATGTTCCAGAAAAACAAGGAGAGATTGGGATGGTCCTGCCCCTGCAGGGCTCTGAGGGAATGACCCCAGCTGGGTCGGGTTTTGTGTCATCCCCAAAATACTGACAGTGTTTTTTACTGACCAACAACTCCTGCAAAGCCTAAACCTGCGGTCAGGACTAACCAGACACTAAAGCCAGCGTGGATCCGGGTTTTTCCAGATCTTTCCAGGTTTATATTTAATATTTCTCTGTCTTTCTGGGTTTATATTCAATATTTATCGACCTTTCTGGGTTCATATTTAATATTTATCCATCTTTCCGGGTTTGTATTTAATATTTAATATTTGCTACTGATGCACAGAGGATGGAGCCATTCAAACCAAACCAAACCAAACAAAACACTGAGCAGAGCCCTTCCCTGGGTGTTAAAACATTCCCAAAACCTTGGCAAAAAATCCCAACATCCCCAGTCCGATCATCCACTGGCTCTCCTTTTCCTGATTCTGGGGGATTTTCTGAACGGATTCTTATTTCTGCATAAAATCGGATTTACAGTCAAGGGCTTGAGCTGGAGAATTCCCAAATTCAGGCTTTTTTTCACGCCTGGGGGTGTCCCACCTTTCCTTGTCCACCACTACTCCGAGTGGAAAGGGAGAATCACTCAGTTTTTAATCCTTGGGAATTAGGAACAGCTTTAGTCTGAGCTCAGTGGTTTTGCTCTGTGTTTTGGGAAGCTCTTAACCCCCTGCTCAGCCTCTTCCTGAGGTACCCGCCCTGATTTTCCTCGTGGAGCTTCACTAATCCTTCTAAAAACTTACACAGCACCGAGCCGCCCTAAAATCAAAACTCTGCTTTTTAACATCTAAAAACTGCAAAAAAACACTACTAAACAGGGCAAAGCTTCACCTGGCCTGCGTGTTTCTTGAAGGCCTATTTCTGGAGAGACAGCAGCTTGCTGAAGAACCTGTGGGTCTCCAAAAAACGGCAGTTTGTGAGTTTTCCCGGAGACCGCAACCGGGGCACCGTGTCCCGGCTGTTCCCTTACAGCAACTACAAGCTGGAGATGGTGGTCACCAACGGCCGAGGGGACGGCCCCCGCAGTGAGATGAAGGAATTCCCCACCCCTGAAGGAGGTATGTTCCCACTGGGAATTTTTTCCCCGAAAAATTTGGGTGGAGCAGCTCCATTTGGGGAGCTGAGCCGCGAGCGGGGAGCGATTTTAGCTGAGCACCATCGCTGGCAGTGACGTCGCTGAAGCCACATCTGGAGTTGGCTCCTGATGCCATCAGCATTCCCAAAAAATCACTGTCAGGTGCTCTGGATGCCTCAGCCAAGAAGATTTTGGGCTGAAGAAGAGAAATATTTGAGAAACCCAGGGAGTGATTTTAGCTGAGCACCATCGCTGGCAGTGACGTCGCTGAAGCCACATCTGGAGTTGGCTCCTGATGCCATCAGCATTCCCAAAAAATCACTGTCAGGTGCTCTGGATGCCTCAGCCAAGAAGATTTTGGGCTGAAGAAGAGAAATATTTGAGAAACCCAGGGAGTGATTTTAGCTGAGCACCATCGCTGGCAGTGACGTCGCTGAAGCCACATCTGGAGTTGGCTCCTGATGCCATCAGCATTCCCAAAAAATCACTGTCAGGTGCTCTGGATGCCTCAGCCAAGAAGATTTTGGGCTGAAGAAGAGAAATATTTGCAAAACCCTTTCCCAGGCACAGCCCCGTGCCCTTGATTTGCTGCCTGAGCTGGAAACGTTCCCAAGCCGTGGTTCGGGGGCGTGGCAGGGGATGGATCCATCCTGGAGAAGGCAGGAAAACCTCCCCAGGACCTTCAGGAAGGACATCACCGATTCCTCTGCCAGGTTTTTAAGGCAAGAGCACCTCGTTCTTGTGTCAAGGATGAACTCAAGGGTTTAATTTTGTTGCTGGCACAGGAGCTATTTATAGACATGCCGATAATTCCGTCGGAGCTGCAATTCCAGTGACTTTTCTCGCAGAGCAGGAGGGAATTCGGGCACAGAAGGTCACAAAAACACAAGAAGAGATTTGCAAGTCTTGTCTGAAAATATTTTGGGGTCTCCTCTTTTTTCTTCCTCTCCATCCCATTCCGGCATCTCTCAGTGTTGCCTCTTCCTTCAAAATCCCTTGGAAAAATCCCCATTTTTAAAGGATTTTCTGTGGATAATTAAGGCTATTTCAGAAGGAAAAAGTTCTGTTCCTGTAGGTTTTGCAGGCAGAGATGTTGTGACCCCATTTCTGGGGTATCTGGGGTGGCTTTGGACATTTGGGGTGACAATTAGGACATGTGGGTGGCGTTAATTAATAATTACGGTGGATTTTACTCTTATCATGAGGAAAACATGGATTTTTATTTTTCCCATGCCACCAAGCCCTTTTATCAACTCAAAGTGACATTGAGGAGGCTGAAGGAGATCCTGAACAACTAAAAATAAATCCCTGAGCTCTCCCATCACTCTTTCCCCAATTAAGACACCACAATTAGGAGGAAATCAGGAGAATAATTTAACTCCGGGCTGGATGATTCTTTCCTTCCCTCAGTATGGAAAGCAGCAATAATCCCAAACATTCCTTAGGGTGAGGAGCAATGGGCAGCAACTCCCTGGGAGAGATCTCTGGAATTTCATTTCCCAATGATTCTTTGGGATAAGAATCCCCACTTTTGGGGGTTCTCAGAAGAACTTTTGGGATGAAAACATTGAGATGGGAGAGGGATGGAAAAAAGATCAGGAAATTTGGGTCTGAGAGAAGTGGGACTGGAGTTCAGAGAATATTTTGGGATATTTTTTGTTGTAAGAGAGGAATCTTTGGGATGAAAACATTGGGATGGGTGGGAAGTGTAAGGAAAGCTGTGAAATTTGGATCCAAGAGGCAGAAATGGGGCTGGAGTTAAGCGAAGTTTTTGGGATATTTTGTGATTCTGAGAGAGAAAAATTTGGGATGAAAACCTTGGGATGGGAGGGGGCTGTAAGAAATGCCAGGCAATTTGTGTCCAACAGGAGAAATGGGGCTGGGAGCTGCATCCCAGCTCTGCTTCTGCGGCCCCGCTGGAGGATCCCACAGGACTGGGATCACACCAGAGCTGCTCTGCTTTTCCTCCCTGTTGAAAATCCCATCTGCCTCATGGTTTTTGGGATAAATCCATCTGGGGTGTATCTCTGCGGGAATTTCGGAGTCCCCAGGGCGCGGCCCAGCCTGTGGCAGGTTCGTTACCCCGTGTGTGTTCTCTCTCTGCCCTCTCCTCCCCGCTCCCCTCCAAGTGCCCAGCGCCCCCAGGTACCTGCGGATCCGGCAGCCCAACCTGGAGGTCATCAACCTGGAGTGGGATCACCCCGAGCACCCCAACGGGATCATCACGGGATACAAGCTCCGGTACCAGCCCTGTACGTCCCGCGTCTTCTCCTCGGGGATAAATCTGGGAATTCTTCCCTTTCTGCTTTCTCCCAGGCCAGGGAGATCTGTGAGGCACTGGAGACTTCCATGGTGGGACAAAGTGGTGTCGGGAGAGGTCCTGAACATCTGAACTTGACCAGGGTGGTGATGGGTGCTCAGAAATCCTCCAGACTCAATTACTGAAAATTATTGAAGAGAACTCAGTTTGATCTTGGATTTAGGAAGATCTTAGGTGAAGCATGAGGTGTTTTTGATCTCACCCCAACACAAGTTTTAGGAAGTGATGCCCAGAGCCCAGGGCAGTAGAGAGCACCTGAATGTCCACCCCAGAAGGTCCCCAAGCCAGGGTGTCCCCACATGCCCCAAAATGGGTGTGTGCAAGAGCAGCAACACCTCTGAACCTCACAGTGACCTCACAGTGACCCCACAGACCCTTCTGGGGGTGAGGGATGAGCTGGAGACCCCAGTAATTCCTGACCCCTGGTTGAGCCCGGCCTGCCCTGCCTTCCCTCTGCAGTTAACGGGTCCCGGACGGGCAGGACGGTGGTGGAGACCCTGTCTGCCAACCAGACCAGGTTCACCCTGCAGAGGTCAGACCCCATCTCCCGATATCACTTCGTGCTCCGCGCCACGACCCAGGTGGGAGAGGGAGAGCCCTTGGTGGAGGACTCACCAGCGCTGCTGGATGAAGGTAAGGGCAGCGCCCAGCTCTGCCGAGGGGACGGGGGGACAGGATGTGGCAAATCCAAAGCCGACATGGTGATAGGATGTGGCAAAGCCAAAAATGTCATGGTGACAGGCCATGGAACAGCCAAAAAATGGCATCGAGACAGGCCATGGTAAACCCAAAAATGTCATTGAGACAGGCCATGGTAAAGCCAAAAATGTCATCGTGAAAGGCCATAGAACAGCCCAAAAATGGCATCATGGCAGGATGTGACAACCCCAAAAATGGCATCATGGCAGGCCACGGAACAGCCAGAAAATGTCATTGTGACAGGATGTGGCAACCCCAAAAAATGGCATTGTGATAGGCCATGGTAAACCCCAAAATGGCATCATGACAAGCCATGGGACAGCCAAAAAATGGCATCATGGCAGGATGTGGCAATCCCAAAAAATGACATCGTAGCAGGCCAATGGAACAGCCCAAAAATGGAATCAGGGAAACCAAAAACCAGGAGCGCAGGGCAGCGATGGCTGCAGGGATTTCCCTGCACAGGTGGAGGTGGCCAAATAAAAACCCAATGGAGGTGGCTCAAAACCAACTCTTTTGGAGCTCCAGGGATCCTCCTGGCTGTCCCCAAGGGAGGGACGTTCCTGTGTGCCCTGGAGCAGCAGGAAATCCGCTGAATTTGTGGTTTGTACCAAAAATTGACTGAATTTATGTTCTACACCAAAAGAGGGCAGAGCGAGATGGGATTCAGGAAGGAATTCCACGCTCAGATGGTTTGGAGAGGTTGTGGATGCTCCCCCGTCCCTGGGAGTGCCCAAGGTCATCTTGGAGCCACCTGGGATTTTGGAAGGTGTCCCTGGGTGGGACTGGATAGGATTTAAGGTCCTTTCCAACCCAAACCATTCCAAGATTTTGGGATCGCTCTCCTTGTGCTGAGGGTGAAGCTCTGATTTGCTCCTCTGCGTGAGCTCAACAGGGGCAGTTTTGAGGGATTTTTGTGTGCAGGGACGTCAGTGCCACCTCCCTGTCACCCCACAGGCATCACTGGCCCTAAAAGCCTCCAGAGTCCTCATCTCAGCCCCATAATCAGATAAAATTCCCAGTGCCACCTCCCCACAGGTGTCACCCGACCCTAAAAGCCTCCAGAGCCCCAATCTCAGCCCCATAATCAGATAAAATTCCTCGTGCCGCCTCCCCACAGGTGTCACCCGACCCTAAAAGCCTCCAGAGCCCCAATCTCAGCCCCATAATCAGATAAAATTCCCGCTGTGGAACATCCATCAAATTTAAGTGGAAGTTCCGGAGCCCTGAGGGAATCGAGGGCAGCTCTTTCCCCTCTTTAGGCTCGGCTGGCAGAGCTGAGATTGGGTTAGAGCCGAGCTTTAATGGGGTTTTTGTCTCCTTCCCTCCATCCCAGCTAATGGCTCTGAGTGGGGAAAGCGATTCCAGCCTGGATCCAGTGGGAATAAAACCATTCCCAACACCCCTGGGGTGGGATCCAGCAAAATTTATTGGATGGGGGATGAAAAAACAGCCAAGGAAAACACGAGAGGGGCCTGGAATTGCCTTGAAAAGGAATAGTGAGAGCTCAGGGGTTGGATTGAAGTTGAAAATTGAATATTTTTAGCTGGCTCACACCCGATTTTCTTGATTTCTGGACACTGAAAACAGCCAGATAAGAGTGGTGGTGTGTAAATTTTAATTTAGTTGGATCAGTTTTATGTTTTGGAAATACCAGGGGGTGCCCAAACCTGGCAGGCAAGGCAAGGAGCCCCCTCTGTGAGGTTTGGGGTGAGGATGTGGCCAAAAAAACCCCAAAGTTCGGCCATCAAACAGCAAAAAATAATTAAATTTAAGTAATTTACACCCAAATCACTGAAAATTGCCCTCCAAAAGTGAGGTGCAACACGAAACAGGTGAATCTTGCTCACTTTGATGGCACCTCCTGCCAAACTGAGAGAAGGACGAGGCTGGAATTTAAGAAAAATCAGCAGATTAAGGAAATTAAACCCAGTAACGCCTCCCGAGGTGATTTTCTGGTCGCCAGACTCCTCCACGCGGAGGTGTGGATTTAAGCGGAGCTTAAATCAGATGGGATGAGCAAGGAAAAAAAATCGAAATTCGGTGTAAAAACCGGTTTTTGTTGGGATTAGACCTAAACGCTCGCTTAAGTACTCGGCTTAACGACACCATTGTAGGCTTAACGACACCATTGTCACCTCGATGCCACCGATGTCACCTCAGTGCCACGTCTGGCACCTCCCGGGTGTTTAACCTGGATCCTGGTGTGGTTTATCCCGGATTTCTGGTTTATCCTGGAATCCTGGTTTATCCTGGATTCCCTGGCCTGGTTTATCCCTGATTCCTGGTTTACCCCAGATTCCCTGGCCTGGTTTATTCCTGATTCCTGGTTTATCCCTGATTCCTGGTTTATCCCTGATTCCTGGTTTATTCCTGATTCCTGGTTTATCCCGGATTCTCTGGCCTGGGTTATCCCAGATTTATGGTTTATCCCAGATTCCCTGGCCTGGTTTATCCCTGATGCCTGGTTTATCCTGGATTCCCTGGCCTAGTTTATCCCTGATTCGTGGTTTATCCCTGATTCCTAGTTTATCCCAGATTCCCTGGCCTGGTTTATCCCTGATTCCTAGTTTATCCCTGATTCGTGGTTTATCCCTGATTCCTGGTTTATTCCTGATTCCTGGTTTATCCCGGATTCTCTGGCCTGGGTTATCCCAGATTTATGGTTTATCCCAGATTCCCTGGCCTGGTTTATCCCTGATGCCTGGTTTATCCTGGATTCCCTGGCCTAGTTTATCCCTGATTCGTGGTTTATCCCTGATTCCTAGTTTATTCCAGATTCCCTGGCCTGGTTTATCCCTGATTCCTGGTTTATCCCTGATTCCTGGTTTATCCCAGATTCCCTGGCCTGGTTTATCCCTGATTCCTGGTTTCTCCCAGATTCCTGAATTTGAGGGCTATCCCAGTTTCGATTTAATCTCATTTTTACTCTCTCCTCTCTCCGATGACTCCGAGTGTCCTGGCGGCTCCTTGGGGCAATTTGATAAATTCCTGTGTTTTTCTCTTCCCTCTTTCTCTCCGTTTTCCCGTTTTTTCCCCCATTTTCCCTGTCCCTGGCGCTGCCTCCGAAGCCACGCCAAGCCCAGGTACCGTACCCGGAGGTAACCGGCATGGGGGCACCGGAGCTTGCCAATTAAGCTGCCAATTAAGCCGAAAAGTTCATTAAAACCCTTCCAATGGCCACGCCAATTGGGCATTTCAATCGTTCCGGGCACAAAGGGGATCAGGGCGGCTCCACAGCGGGGCAGGCGAAGATTAAAAGGTCTCTAAGCCGGGTTTAAAAGCCGCTCAAAAATGGCGTGAAAATCAAGCCGCGGTGGCCACGGGCTGAGCGAGCCCAAGGGAGAGTCGAGTTCCCATTAAAATTGGGGTTTTCCCTATTAAAGAGGATTTTTTCCCTCTTAAAGATGGTTTTTTTTCCCTATTAAAGAGGGGTTTCTTTTCCCCTGTTAAACAGAGGTTTTTTTTCCTATTAAAGTTTTTTTACTATTATTATTATTAAAGAGGGTTTTTTCTCTTTGTTAAAGGGGGGTTTTCCCTATTAGTTTTTTTTTTAATTAAAAGGGGTTTTTTTCCCTATTAAAGAGGGATTTTCCCCTATTAAAAGCTTTCCCCTCTATTAAACAGGGATTTTTTTTCCTCCCTTAACGAGGGTTTTTTCCCCTGTATTGGAGGGAGCATTTCCCTTATTTTAGAGGGGTTTTCCTCTTATTTTAGAGGGGTTTTCCCCTTATTTTAGAGGGGTTTTTCCCTATTAAAGAGGGTTTTTCTCTATTAAAGAATTTTTTCCCTCTTAAAGATCTTTCCCCCCCTCTCCTGGAGGATTTCAATCCCAACTCTGCACAAACCCCTCTCAATTTTTAACCCTTTCCACCCTCACCCTAAAAAACCCAGAACACTCCTGGCTCCATGGGGTCCATCCAGCACCTGCGGGATCGGAGTGGGAGATTTGGGATTTTTCTTTTTTTTTTTTTTTGGGAATTCCCCGTGGCTCTCCCAGGAGATTCCTCCCGTTCCCGGTGTCCATTGGAAGGGTTGAACGGGAATTCGAGCTGTGCATGTTCTGCATGGAGCCTCTCGCTGGCTTTGTCCTCCTCGCTATTCCCAAAAAACCTGCGAGCAGGGAGGGACCTTCTCCAGCACCAGGGACAGCTCCTCCTCCTCCTCCCGCTTCCATGGAAAAGCCGATCCCGGTTTTCCCAGCGCCGCCCGACGCAATTCCAGGTCACCCAGGGAAGGATTCCCACCTCTCACACACTTGGGAAATTCTGATTTTTCCCCACCCAACACGCGTTTCCCACATTCAAAGCACCCAGGGAAGATTTCCCATCTCTCGCAGACTTGGAAAATTCTCATTTTCCCCCACCCAACACGCGTTTCCCACATTCCAAGCGGCGGGAGAGCCTTTTCCCAGCTCAGGAATGCGGGAATGGCCGAGCCAGGGGGTGCAACCGGCCCCGAACTCATCCCAAAAAAGCTTTTTGGGAGCAGCAGCGGCTCCCGGTTCCCTGCACCGAGGGCTCCCAACAGGTCCTGCTTTGCCTCTGCACTTTCCAAGCAGGAACAGCTTCCCAGGGAAGGTTTTTCCCAAGGGATCCAAGTGCAGGATTCCCTTTCCTGCCTCGTGGATGTTCCTTTTCCTTGGATTTTGTTGCTGTGATGTCTCTCCCCGATATTATTTTGGTTTTTTTCCCCCCCTTCCTGAACAGATGTCGATCTTTCTCCTTCCTGTCTATTTCTCTTCCTGGCACTTTCCCCCAAAAAATGAGGAAAAATGGATTGGTCAGGTTTCGTTGGTGGGGACCTGAAAATGCACTTAAAAATCCTGGAAAAGAATGTAAAAATCCTGGAAATGAACATGAAATCCCTGAAAACGCACTTCAAAAACCTCGGGATTGGGACCACCTTCTCCTCCAGCTTCTTCTCCGTCCAGGGTTTGGCTCATCCACCAGAATCCTGATTTTCTTTGTGGATCAGAATCACCTCAAGGTCTTTTCTGCTTCCAGAGGGTTTTGCTGGACTCTGGAATCACAGCCTGATCTCTTCATCCTCCCAGCACCGAATCATTTCCGGATTTTCCTGGCTTCATTTCTTGCCCTGCTGGAATTATTTGTGATTTCAGGGATAATCCTCCATTTTCCACTTTCCAGAAGGAGAAACCACACTTTGGGAAGGGCTGGGGAAAGGCTGAGAGTCAGGAAGTGGAGCTGGAGGTCGGGAATTGCTGCCTCATCTTCCTCCTGATTCCAGGCTCCAGGAGAGCATGGAAAAATCCCTCTCCCATCCCAACCCCATTTGGATCCCATTTCTCCTCTGGCTCCAGAGGATGTTTCTCTTCCCAACAAATCCCAGAAAACGCTCCCTGACCTTTCCCATCTCTGCTGCTGACCCAGAACAGGCAGATTTTTATGGAATTTGGCCAGAATTGCAGGAAAACTCTCCTTGCCATGGCTGGGATTGACAGGGAATGGAAAGGTTCCTTTTCCAGGGAAAATCCAACAAAGGCAGGGTCAGGGCTGAGAGGAACCAGAGCAGGTGATGGAATCGAAGTGAAGTGCAGGGATTTTCCCTTAGGAAAGGCTTCACCTTTCCTAAGCCAGGCTTTGGACAATCAGAGAGGGGATTTGGGAAAAGAGAAGATTAAAAATGGGATTTTCTTTATGCTCTGAGTGAGAAAAAAAATCCCCAAAATTGGAGTTTTGATTTTCCATCTGTATGGAAAAACTTCATCAGGGACCATAAAGAAATCGGGTTTAGACTTGGGTGGAAAATCCTGACTTTTCACTGTCCATAAATGGGAATTTGAGGAGAAAAATCCCATTTTTCAGTTTAGAAACAGGAGGAATTGCTGAGCCCTCTCTTTCTGCTCCATCACCCTCTTCTCTTCTTCAATTTCTTCTCTTTCCACATCAGATTTTCAGCACTTCGTGGCCAAGAATTCCCAATTCCGTCCTGTTGGTAAAAATCGGGAGAATTGAAAATAAATGTACCCGGCCCGATCATCAAAATCATGAAAAATTCATCCCAATTTCTCTTCGAGCCTCATTATTTTGTAGACACACCCCAGGGAAAGCCGTTACCACAGCCCAACATCGCATTAAAAGCACCTTTAAATAATTAAAAAGCAGCAGAGATTGGGATTGTTGCCTGGATTTTGCCCAAAAAAAAAGTCACTTTTCACTGAATTATCCCACTCCGAGCAGAATTTATGTCTTTTCTTCCGCACTTCCCGTAAAAAATCCCATTTTTCTTTTAGGATTCTCCCTCCCTGGGGTTTTTTTCCCCTTAATCTCAGCCTCAGACAGGTTTTTGTGAGAGGTTTGGACCCTTTTTTTTCACTGCTCCACTTCTGACTGGGGAGGCAGCGAAGAGCTCAGCATCTCTCGTTAGTGAAATTATTAATTGCTGCATCCTCAATCCATCATCTTCCCCCCATCCTTCCCTGAGAGGGAATAATGGATCTTGGAGACGGAAAAAGCCTTGAAAAGGAGGCAATTAAAGAGCTGAGTGCTCCTTTGGCTCTTTCCTGGAAGATGGGCTCGGCTAAAATGGGATAAAGAGCTGGGAATTGCTGCTGGTGGTTTTTAATCTGAATTTCCCGGGTGATTTCTTCCCCCTTGGAGCAATTTCCAGGCGCTTCCCCACCCTGGGATGGGGAACGTGGCTGCTGAGTTTGGGAAAAGGGGGATTTTTTTCCCCCCGTCCCACAAATTCCAGGTGCTCCGTGCTGTTCCCAGACTTTCTGTCCAAGCCCTGGGAATGGAGGGAAACAATTCCAGGTGCTCTGCAAAGCTCGGGAATGCCGTGGCTGGAGCATCGCGGCCGTTTTTAGGAGGATGGATGGGATTTCCAGGCTTTCCAAAATGCTGGGAATGCCAGCCTGGCTCTCCCATCTCCCTTTGGGATCTTTGTCGCTGCTAGTGGCAGCGAGAGGGGACCACGGGAGCTCCAGAAAGGGACTCTGAGTGGTCGGATCCTTTTTCTTTGAGAGATATGGGATCCCTGTGATCCCTGAAATCCCTGGGATCCCTGAAATCCCTGAGATCCCTGGGATCCCTGTGGTCCTCGAGATCTCCCTGATCCCACCCCAGCCCTCATTAGGGAATGGATTTCAACTCCTCCTGATCTCCCCCGCCCCAAATCTCCCAGCTGAGCTCTCCTCCCGCATCCATTTCAAATTTAAACCCAAACAAGGCCGGAGCTTCGCATCCCGGGGCGGTTTAGGATCAAATCCCACCCCATCCTCCCCTCCCCGAGTTTTCCAGCTCACCCCACCCCACTCTTCACCTGGCCCCGCTCCTGCCAGGATGATTTTCATCCCCCACATCCCCTCCTGGATCTCCTCGGGAGCCAGCCCGGGTTATCCTGATGGGAAGTGACGGCTCCGCTCCCGGGGATCGCTGCCCCCAGAGCCGGGGAAGTGGGGCAGGGAGGGAAAATCCCGACTGGAATCGCTGGCAGCTCATTCCGGAGCTCCGGGCGGGGCAGATCCCGGAGGATTTGGGTGCGTGAGGGATGCTCAGAGATGAGATCCCGCACCAGGAACAGCGAGGCCGGGATTTATCCCGGATAATCTCTTCCCATCTTAAGTCTGGAGGAGCATTAAAGCTGAATTTCTGCTCCTGGGAGAGCCCTGATGGAAGCTGGAAAGCTGCGCCACTTTTCCGCCGGCCCCCGCCTTCCCCAAAATCACTTTGAGCCTTTTGGGGTCTCGTCTCCCCCAGCCCCCGCCTTCCCCAAAGTCACTCTGAGCCTTTTGGGGTCTCGTTTTCCTCCCAGGAGCCGGGATTCCCGTGGGAATGCCGAGAGTGCATTAGCGGATCACTCCTTGATTGCTCCCAGCTCCATCCCGTTAATGGGGACATTAACCCGGCGACACCAATCTCTTAACCCCCAAAACCCGCCAGGGATCGGCGGAGATGGATGGGGACAAATCCCAGCAGCAGCAAAAGCTTTTAGCGGCCTCGGGACCCCGCGAAGTCCTTGCGGAACAAACCCTGAAGGACAAAACGCAGAAATCCCTTTCTTTTTTTTGGCCTCACCACGAACACGCGAGGGCAAAGCCGAACCTTTGGATGTGTCCCCTCCCTGTCACCTCCCCCTGGCCGGGCTGGACCCCCCGGGCTGGGGCAGGGACGGGCCGTGCACGGGGGGCTTCGGATTGGGGTGCATGAGCTGGGGATGCTGTGGGGTCACCGCGGAGAGGACCCGGAGGGATTTTGGAGGCACCGTGGCTGCTCTGAGGCTGCGCTGGGGTTTTTTGGGGTGGTTGTGGCTGCTCTCGGTGGCTGGGCTGGTGCTTCTGAGGGGCTGGGGGTGCTCTCGGGTCACCCCTGGGTCTGCATGGGGTTTTGGGGTGTCCGAGGCTGCTTCTGGGGTGCTTTCGAGCACCTGGGAGTGCTCTGGGGGCACCCCTGGAACTGGCCTGGGGTTTTGGGGGGACTGTGGCTGCTCTCGGTGGCTGGGCTGGTGTTTTTGAGTACCTGGGGGTGCTCCTTGGGCACCCCTGGGGCTGGATTGATGGTTTTGAGTGACTGGCAGCTCCCGGGGCATCCCTGGTGCTGGGCAACATTTTGGGGTGACTGTGGCTGCTCCTGGGGCACTTTGAAGAACTTTTGGGGTGCTCTTGGGGCGCACCTGAGGCTGGGCTGGGGTTTTTGAGTAGCTGGGGGTGCTCTGGGGGCACCCCTGACCGGGGTTGGTGCTTTCAGCTGCGCTTTAACTCTAATTTTGCATCTCAGATGGACTGAGCGATCTCCTGCCTCTCCCTGCTCTTTGTTGCTGAGTTTTAGGGTTTGTCTCTCCTTGGGGACAGACTGGGTGGGAAAGAAAAGCCTGGCTTGGTCCTGGGCCTGGTTTTAAAGTGCTTTCCTAGAGCTGCTGTGGTTTGGGGGCGATATTTATAAAATCTGCTTGCCTTCACCCTTTAGAGGGATTTGGAATCCCGTGACCCGCAGGAAAAATGATGATAAATGTAATTTATCCTGAGCGTCCCGGGGTGAGTCCCCTCGGAGTCACCTTTGGTATTTGGAGCAGAATTCCAGCTGCGTTTTCCGCTGGAAGGTTCCAGTCCCGGCCAGTGCCCCCCTCCCTCCCTCCCTGTGGGACCCTCACCCCACTCAGGGTGGGGTGAAGGACACATTTCCCCCTTTCCTTGGAGCTCATTCCGCCTTTTCCTTGGAATCACAGCCCAAGCGAGACAATTCACAAACAAATCGGTCCCAATTATCCCCCAGGACAGCTCGAGGTGTCCAAACCCTCATTTAAATGTAAATTGGGAGGAGCAGCTCTGCCCAAGCTCCATCCCTCCCTCCCCCACGAGTTAAATCCCTCTCGATGCCCAGGCTGCTGCTTCTCCAGGCTGGAAAAAAATCTGGGAAGCTTCAGACTGAGCTGGCAGCTCAGAAAATGCTGGAGGTGTGAATCCAAGGGCAGCGGGATTAATGGAATTGCAGCTCACCCGACAAATGGGATTAGTGCCTTCCCCTGAAGAGATAAATCCCATTTGGTTTTCCTGGGATGCAGTGGGACAATGGGATGAGGACAAACATGGGCATTTTTCCAGGCTGTCTGTGCTGGTTTATCCCAGAGGGCGATGGGCAGGGAAAAGGCAGAGGAGAAGCAGCTCGTTCAGGCCTGGGATTGGGATTGGGATGAACTGGGGAACAGGAGCAGCCCCAGCACCTGTCCCAGCTCCTGGAATGGGTGCCAGGGGTAGGAAAAGGGGTTCATCCTCGTATTCCCAGCGGGAATTGCTCCAGCCCCTCCTCAGCCCCTGGGATAGGGACAGGGAGACAGGGGTAGGAAAAGGGATTCAGCCGTGTGTTCCCAGCGGGATTTGCTCCTGCACCTCTTCCAGCCCCTGGGATCAGCCCAGGCCATCCCTGCATGGGGACAGGGACAGGAAAAGGGTTTCAGCCTCGTATTCCCAGTGGGATTTGCTCCAGTCCCCGGGATGGGATCAGACCATCCCTGCATGGGGCCAGGAAAAGAGGTTCAGCCTCGTGTTCCCAGTGGGATTTGCTCCAGCTCCTGGGATGGGGACTGGGGTTGGAAAAGAGGTTCAGCCTTGTATTTCCAGTGGGATTTGCTCCAACCCCTCTCCCAGCTCCTGGAATGGGTGCAGACCACCCTTGCATGGGGTCAGGGGCAGGAAAAGGGGTCCAGCCGTACGTTCCCAGCGGGATTTGCTCCGTGCCGCGCCGCTCCGGGGAGGCCAAAGCCCCGGGGACGCCACCTCGGGTACAAAGCCGGTGTTTCCCTCTCCCAGAGGCAACTGGGCCGCCTCCAACTGCAGTGGAGGAAACCAGCCCTGAAACCAGCCCTGAAACCAGTCCTACAATCAGTCCTACAATCAGTCCTACAGTCAGTCCTACTACCACCCCAACCACCACCGACACCACAACCACAACAACCACCACAACAACCACAACAACCACCACAACAACAACCACAACCACCACCAGCACCGCCGCCAGCACCGCCGCCAGCACCAGCGCCGCTGCCGAGAGGGCTCCGGCAGCCACCACCAGGCACGAGTTGGGTACTGAGCTTTCCTTTTCCTCTAATCCCTCCCTAACCCTACTGGGACCCTTCCCTACCTCCATTCTTTGGGATGTCGGCAAAATCAGAGCCATCCCACACTCCGGGATGGGAATCTGGGTGTACAAGCTGGAATTTGGCGGGTTCTGTCTCAGTCTCGGGGATAACCCAGCCCTGCTGGGGGTGTGGTGATGCCGGATGAGATTTGGGAAGAGGTGGAAAACACTACAAATTCCCCTCAGAGTGTTACACGGTGTTTAGAGCTGTTAAAAACAGGTTCTGGTGCTCCTGCAGGAGATGTCAGCTCGGATTTAGCACCTCAGCTGTTGGCAGGGAGACCTGTCAGGATTTATCCGAGTCTCCTTGGGTTTATCCTGATACTCCCTGCGCTGCCGGAGCCGCCGGGAGCGCCAGGGAAGGGTGGGAGTTCCAGCACAATCCCTGTGCCGGGCGTTTCCCAGCTCAGGAGAAACTTCCCGTGCCATCAGGAGGATCCAGCTCGATCCAAATCTTCCCTCCTGGATGTGTTTTAGGGATAAATCTGGAAGGATTTGTCTGGGTTTGAAACAGTGGGATAATGGAATTTACGGTTAATAAATAATTAGGTTTGTTCAAGAATAACTCGAGCAAAAAGGGAATGAAATCAGGATTAAAAATTTGGGTGGAGTTTGGAGCAGCCTGGGATAGTGGAAATTGTGGAATGGGGGTGGAATGAGATGAGTTTTGGGGTCCCTTCCCACCCAAATGATCCTGGGATGATTCCATGGCTCAGTTCAAAGCCATTTCTTTGTATTTTTGGATAAAATCAGCTTAAAATGCTTAAAATCCACCAAAACTTTCTGCAGGGGAGATCTGCCCCCACCTGACACCCCAGGGTTGGTGACAAAGCAAGATCACCCCAAACCAGCGGTTTTTCCGTGGAAAAAACGCTGCTAATTGGGAATAGGGAATTAAGCGTGCGGCACAGAGCAGGGTAAGAGGACAGGAGGTAAAGAGGAACCTCCAGTGTCCCCACCCAGCCCAGGCTGGGATTTAAGGGATTCCAGGTCAGGTCCTTGCAGCACCCTAAAAGTCCCAAAATTGGCCTTTTCCAAGGGATTTTGGCGGTCGATCCTGGATTTTGCGACATGAAAACATCAGAACACCCCGAGGAAAAATGACAATAAAACCCCAAGGTGTCGCTTCTCTGCTGTCCCTTAAAATCCCACTAAAGTGCAGGATTGGCTCCCACTTCTGTAGGACCAGGACTCATCCCAAGCAACGTCGAGATCCCTTAACTTCAACCTCACACTCGAGTGACCTCATTGTCCCACCAGGGTCACAGTGAAGTGACAATTTCATGCCACTCCTGGCCTTGGATCCGTGCTCATCCATGCAGGAATTCCAGGATGAGGTTTTCCCACCGGCCCAGATCCTCAGAGATGTGTCCCGGAAGAATTCTGGGATGAGCTGAGTGTGGTTGGATTTAAACACCACCCAAAATTCG
Source organism: Drymodes brunneopygia (assembly GCA_013400955.1). Classification (NCBI taxonomy): domain Eukaryota; kingdom Metazoa; phylum Chordata; class Aves; order Passeriformes; family Petroicidae; genus Drymodes; species Drymodes brunneopygia. Next base: position 48,418 of record VZTZ01012600.1, read on the forward strand.
CTAAAAAATGTTGGGAGTCTTGGAAAGAATTGATCCAGCCTTAGGCTGGGGTTAATTCACACTTAGGCTGAGAGCAAAGTGTTCACTCCAGGATTTTATAAGGATTTTTAAGGTTTTTGTGAGGTTTTGTAAGGTTTTTGTAAGGATTCTCAAGGTTTTTGTGAGGCTTTGTAAGGATTTTTAAGGTTTTCATAAGGTTTTTATGATTTTTTTCTAAGGTTTTTCTAAGGTTTACTTGAGGTTTTTGTAATGTTTTTGTGGGATTTTTCTGAGGCTTTGCTAGATTTTTGTAAGGTTTTAAAAAGGTTTTTATGAGGTTTTTATGAGGTTTTTATGAGGTTTATGAGTTTTTTGAGGTTTTTGTCAGAATTTTGTGAGGATTTTTTGTAGTTCTGAAAGGATTTTGTGAGGTTTTTGTAAGGATTTTTTGTGAGGCATTTGTAACGTGTTTGCAAGGATTTTTAGGGGTTTTATGAGGATTTTTTGATTCTTACATGTTTTTATGAAGTTTAATAAGATTTTTGTACAGTTTTTTATGGGTTTTTTTGAAGTTTTGTTAGGTGCTTGTCAGGTTTTGTAGGGCTTTTTGAGATTTTTGAGATTTTCACGAGCTGTGAGCTCTGAGCCAGGCCTAACCCCACTAAACACTAACTCGTGTTCTAACCTGTCCCCCAGCCACCAATGGATCGTCCATTTGGGACATCAGAGCCATGGCAAACAGTAACTGGGCAAACATCACCTGGAGCCACAATTTCTCGGCAGGAACTGACTTTGTGGTTAAGTATATCACCAGTAAGCATCAGATCGCGTGGGGACTCTATGGGGTGGCGCTGCCCTTAGAGATCCTGCCAGCTCCCACCCATTCCTTGGATTTAATTCCCATAATTCCATAGCCAGCTGGAAAAAAAAACGGGAGGGGAAAACATCGTGGTTGTGGTAGATCAGAGGTGGTTCTTGAGGGGTTCCCTCTCTGTGCGCCGACGGCCGTGGGGTTTGATGATCTTTGGGAATGTTGAGCTGGTGGTCAGCGGGAAGAGGCGTAAAACAGAGAGGAAAATGAAATTTGTGGGAATTGGAAGATGGGGTTCCTGAACCTGGAGTTGGCAGAATCATCTAAGATCCCAAAACTCCTCGGTGTCTCTTAGCGTTGTGCGGCTCCGTCCTGGGCTGGAAGTGGAGCTGGGATCTCCGGGTTTGGTGCCGGTTTAGGGAGAGGTTTTTGCGTTGTTGGTTGGTTTGGGGTTTCTGGAGAGGCGGTGACGGCTGCTGTTTATCCCTGATTTTATTTCCCAGCCCTCCCTGCTGCTGCTGCTGCTGTGCTGGTCTGGAATCCCTAAAATTGGCATTTTGAACAAACCGGTTGTAATTCCCGGCAGGAAACGACTCCTGGCCATTCCAATGTCCCTTAGATGACCTTGAGTTGTCCTTGAAATGATTCCCTGTGCAAAGCAATGCCTGGTCTCCAAAATTCCCGTATTTCAGGATATGCATGAGCTTGCCAGACCCAAAATCCCAAATATCCCAGCTCAGCCCTATATTTTCCCAGTTACTGGGAAGCTCAAGGAACAGTCCCAGGTGCTGAATCCATGCTGGAGCAGCAGCTATCCCTTGGGATTCTCTCTCCAGGATCTGGCTGAGGGAGGAAACCATGGAGATTTCAGCCCTGGTTGTTCACTCCTTTTTGGTGGCATTTGAAGGAGCAAAACCTCCAAGCCACAATTCTCAATGGGTAACGACCCCAGACCAGCACCTCCTCATCCCCAGGGTATTGACCCAAAATCAGCAACTCCTTGTCCCTGGGGTAGCGACCCCAAACCAGCAGCGCCTTGGCTCAGGTACCAACCCCAGACCAGCATCTCCTTGGGTTGGTACCAATCCCAGACCAGTAGCTCCTTGACTGAGGAAAAGATCCCAAATCAGCAACTCCTTGTCCGTGGAGTAATGACCCCAAACCAGCAGCTCCTTGGCTTGGGTACCGATCCCAAACCAGCAGCTCCTTGGCTTGGGTACTGATCCCAAACCAGCAGCTCCTTGACTTGGGTACCGATCCCAAACCAGCAGCTCCTTGGCTGAGGAAAAGATCCCAAATCAGTAACTCCTTGTCCCTGGAGTAATGACCCCAAATCAGCAGCTCCTTCATGCAGGTAGCAATCCCAAACCAGCATGATCCCAAACCAGCAGCTCCTTGTCTTGGGAAACAATCCCAAACCAACAAGTCTTTGGCTCCAGTACCGACCCCAAACCAGCAGCTCCTTCACTCCGGTACCAACCCCAAACCAGCCGCTCCCTGCCCCGGGAATCGCGTCATTCCCAGCCCTCCCGCAGGGCCAGCCCCGCACCTGGGCCGCGGTGTCCCCGGTGTCCCCGCGGGGTGTCCGGGTGGGGTTTGATGTGCGGTTTCTGTTCCCCAGGTAACAAGACAGAGAAATCAATCCCCGTTAAGGCTCAGGGCCCATCCTCGGTGCAGCTGGCGGATCTGACGCCGGGGATGATGTACAAGCTGTGGGTGTTCCCCATATGGTCCCACCCCAGCGAGCACTCGTACATTACCTTTACCACCAGCTCAGGTGAGAAGGGCGCCGGCTGCGTGTCCCCAGAGTGTCCCCGGCGTGTCCCCAGCATGGCCCCGGCATGGCCCATCCCATGGTTTTTTGGCCATGGCTGCATGGAAATCCCTCATCCCATCGCCCTCCACTCGCGGCATTTCTCAACCCAGGGGTTCCTCGGCATTGCATGGAGGAGGATCCCAGGAAGGGATGGGGATCCCTTGGGATGGGGATCCCTTTGGATGAGGATCCCTTTGGTTGGGGGATCCCTCTGGATGGGGATCCCTTGGGACGGGGATCCCTTTGGATGAGGATCCCTCGGGATGGGGATCCCCCAGAATGGAGATTCCTCGGGATGGGGATCTCTCTGGATCGGGATCCCTCGGAATGGGGATCCCTTGTGATGGGGATTCCTCAGGATGAAGGAAAGGGAGGAGAACGCGTTCATGTTGTCACAGCCTCTGCTTGCGGCCCCCGTGCACATTGGGACTCTTGGGGACAACAAGATGTCCCTGATGGGATGCAGGATTGGGAGTGGGAATGAGGTGTTGGCACAAGTGTATCCTTAGGGATTTCCATCCTCCTGGGATGTTTCCTCTGGCGCTTGGTGTGGAATTTTCCGGGCTTTGTATCCGCATAGTTTCCACGTCTTCCTTGTTGTGGATTCCCCCATTTCACGCCCGGCTCCAGAGGGTGCCCCACAGGAGCTTTATCCATTTGTAAAACTCCGCCGTTCCATCCCAATGATTCCCAGTAAATCCCTTCGAGTCTACCTGAGGCTTTTCCATAGGGAGTTCCACAGAGCAGGAAGCACCGGAGCAGCCTCCCTGACAGAGCTGTAGGGAGAGGTGGGGATTTTGGAGATTTCCAGGGAATTAAAATGGTTTTGCTCGGCTCCAGATGTGGGATGGGAAGCTCCAGCTCCACTGGGAAGTGCAAAAAGAAAATGGGAATCCCAGTGAGGGAGAGCTGAGGGAATCGGGGAGCAGAGCTCCCCACACCCCCCGTGCACATCCAAAATTGTCAGAAAATCTGGAATACTGCTGGGTAATTCCCTGGCATGGACAGATGGTGGCTGCTGGTGTTCCATGGAATTGTTAAGTTTGGAAAAACCTCTCCAATCATGGAGTTCCACTCTTTTCCTGGCATGGCCAAGGCCACCGTGTCCCCAAATGCCACACCCAGGTGGTGTTGGAGTGTCCAACCCTGCTCAACGCTGACAAACCCCCAGCGAGGGCTGCCCTTGGCTCTGTCCCCAAACTGCTCTGGGATTGAGTGAATCCATGGCACAGCAGCCCCTGGAATATTCAGATCCCACGCGTTAGAGCTGATTTTGGACTCAGACCTCTCCCAGCACAGCTCTGGCTGTTGTGTTAAACCCCCAGTTTGATTTCTGCTTCCGAATCTTTCCCCAGGTCCGAAATCTCTGTCAGTACTCACCCTGCCATGGGAGTTATCCCTATGGATAACCATTTTATCCCTCTGGATAATGATTTTATCCTTCTGGATAACCATTTGTTCCCCCTGGATAACCATTCCCAACCTGGACCCGCCTCTTTTCCTTCATCCCCTGCTTTCCCCCACTTCAGGATCCGTGGGGGGACCGAGGGGACAGCGAGGGGCTGGGAATCATTAAAAAAAATGCAAAAAAAAGCACAATATCCTCAGCTGATTCCTGCTGGGAAGACTCTGCATATATTTTCCATAATTGAGAGGTTCCTACTGATATTTTCATGGAGAATAAGGGATGGGGCCACCTTTATCCGCGGGATTGAGGCTGGTGCTGACCTGAGCCCTGTGGGATGCACGGAGCTGTCGCCTTCCCTGCAGGAATAAACGCTCCACATCCCATTTCTCTCCTGGCTGGATGCTGCTGACACAAGTGCCAGACCCCTGCTGACAACCCTATGGCAATGGGAATGCTTTGGATAAAAAGGAATCGTGCAGTTTTGGGGGTTATTTGGGGTTTTTTTAAATACCTTGTAAATCGTTGTTCCAAAGGTTTCTTCAGGCTGGGGGCAGATAAACAAGAAATATTCCCCTGCAGGAGGCCGGGCTCTGATTTTGCTCCTGATTAACTGGCAGCTCGTTAAGCTGACAGAATTCCTCCCAGGAGCAAAGGGCACTTGGAAATGACAAAAATAGCGGAGTAGAAGGAGGGTTGCTAAATTTTAAGTAAATAAATGGGTTCCTCAGCTTGGTCAAACCCTGGAAGGAGTGTCCAGGGAAGAGAAGGGAGCTGGGGAAGGGGCTGGAGAATTCCTGAGGGAGCTGGGAAAGGGGTTCAGTGTGGGGAAAAGGGGGATCAGGGGGAATTTCGGGCTCTGCACAACTCCCTGACAGGAGGGGACAGCCAGGGGGGGATTTGGGATCTGATCCCAGGGAACAGGGACAGGAGGAGAGGGAACGGCCTCAGGCTGGGCCAGGGGAGGCTCAGGCTGGAAATCAGCAGGAATTTCCTCATGGAAAGGGCGGCCAGGCCTTGGCAGGGGCTGCCCAGGGAGGTTTGGAGTCCCCACCCCTGGAGGTGTCACCTGGACGTGGCACTCAGGGCTTGGGATGAGGATCAGGCACAGCTCGGACTCGATGATCCCAGAGGGATTTTCCAACCTCAGGGATTCTGGGAATAGGATCACACCAGGCCGGAGCCAGAGGAGACTTTTCACACCCAATAATCTTTGCCAATCAAAGGCTAAAACTCGGTGGAGCTGAGCTCTGCTCCTGACACATCAATGATGCCTCTCAGCTAATGAATTTTCTGCTGCGAAATTATCATTAATTATTTTTAAAAAGGCTCTGCAGCTGCAATTCCAATCAGGACCTGTCGGATCCTGCACCTGCTTTCCCATTTTCCCGTGAGGTTGCCCTCACCTTGAAGCAAATCACAAAATCCCCTGGGACAGCCACGGGCTTCAAACCTTCCTTCCTGACAGTCACTCGTTTATTCCAAATCCACCTTTGCTGCGACTTTGATTTGGACCTCAAGTGTTGCTTTTTTGGGAAGGATGGAAATTATCCCCCTTTTTGGGAAGGATGGATTTATCCCCTTTTTTGGGGAAGGATGGAAATTATCCCCCTCTTTGGGGAAAGATGGATTTATCCCCTTTTTTTGGGAAGGATAGAAATTATTCCCCTTTTTGGGGAAAGATGGATTTATCCCCTCTTTTTTTTGGGAAGGATGGGGATTCCTTTTTTTGGGAAAGATAGAGGTTATCTCCTAACCTACAGGCAGTGCCCCCATCCTCCTGTGAGATCTCCTGGGGATTTGGGGTTTAAAACCCTCCCTCCTTTCCAAACTCATCTCCAACCCTCATCCCACCTCTCAGGCTTCTCTGGAATTTCATATTTTGAGGACCCCCTTCTTTCTCCCTGGAAAAAGCCCCATCCTGTTGTTGTTCATGGAATCTTTTCCCATTTCCAAGCTTTCCAGCAAGGCTTCCTTCCCTTCCCTCCCCAAGCACTCAGATAACCAAATCCATTTATTTGTCATCATCTCATTCTCTCCATCTAAAAGCTCATCCTTGAGGACTCAGGAGCTTGGGTTGGGATAAAGGAAATGTGGGATTTGGCAGCATTGGAGGGAAAAGCAGCCAAAGGAAGCATCAGGCAGCTCCTTCCCCCCTCGGCACTGCCCAAAACCCACAAAATATTCCGGGTTCAGCATCATTCCTTGACCAAAGATTCTCCTCTGTGTCATTCTCCTCTTTTATCCCAATTTCCTTGTCATGGTTCGCCCGCAATTCCCTGGATTTCATCCTGAGGAAAGCACTTCTTCTCTCGGTCGCAGTTCCTATGGAATAAGCACGGTTTGATCTCCTAAATTTTGTGGGTTAGGAATTTTTGCCAATCCAACCCATTTTTTCCCATTTCTGCCTCTCTTCCAAGCTCCTTTCCCTCCAAACACATTAAGGGAGGGCTGTTCCCAGCTTTCTTTATCCATCTTTTTTCTCACCAGGCGTTCAGGATGCTCCCAGCTCTCTCCTGCCCATCTCCATTCCCAATCCCATCCCAACCACCCTGATTCTCCCACATTCCCACCGGGAACACCTCAGTTTTCCCTCAGTCTGGATAAATCCAGCCCCTCCCGCTGCGCTGAAGGTTATTTTTTCCTCTGCCTCGCTGAATTCCAAGGAGAGGCTGGAAAAGGCAGCCTTGGAGCTATTTTTAGGCCGTGGGTTTGTCTGTCTGACCGCGTGGGAGAGCTGCGAACCGGGAGTCAGGGAATGGCGGGGAGGACAAGGGAGCTGGAGGATGGGAACAGGCTTGGAATTAATCCCATAAACAGGCAGGAGCCTTGGGAAGGCGCTGGAAGCTGGAATTTGCTCCAGGAGAAAACTCTTGGAGCTGTCACTCTATGCTCCAGTTCATCCCGGTTCATCCCAGTTCATCCCAGTTCAAGACTTCCAGTGAACCCTCAGGGCTCAGCAATTCCCTGATCCACCGGTGCTGCCCAAAATCCCTGGACACGCGGACGGGATCTGTGGCCACCAGAGGCAGCAGGAGCCACCGGATGCGATGGCAGAAGAGCCACCTCTGTCACCTCTGCAGGGACTCCAGTTCATCCCAGTTCATCCCAGTTCATCCCAGTTCATCCCAGTTCAAGGCTGCCAGTGGACCCTCAGAATGCAGCAATTCCCTGATCCAGCGGTGCAGCCCAAAATCCCTGGACAGCAGGACTTGGGAATGTTTCTCTTGGATCTTCTCACACCCAGGGCAGATTTCAGACTCAACAAATTCCATCCGATCTCTTTCCCAGCTTCTTTTGTCTTTATTTGCAATTCCCTTTTCCCAGGTTTTCCTTTCTGTTTGCCACTCATAGCTCCTGGGAAAATTGAATTGATTTTGAACCACAAAAGGGAAAAAAACCACCAAAAAACCCACAAGAAAACACCAAAAAATCCACAAGAACCCCACCAAAAGCCACCAAGAAACCTACCAAAAATACCAAAAAACGCAGG